>JAGTTL010000133.1:0-103039 GCA_036851935.1 Coregonus suidteri | reverse complement strand
GCCCCCCATGTCCAGGCCTCTAAAGTTTCCCAATGACCCGGGAAATTTTTCCAAGGGGGAAAGGGGAGAAGGTATGGGTCATAGAAAAAAATTGATTTTTTGGTCTAACTCCCTCGCCTGTTGGGGGGAAAAGAAGGATATAAACCCCAAGAACCATAAAAAACCGTGAAGCTGGAGGTGGAACTCATTTTGGGGGGATGCTTTTTGAAAAGGGGGGGACGACTGCCCCGTTTGGGGGGATGGAGGGGGCCATGTTTGGAGATCTTGGCCAAACAACCCCTTTCCCTCAGAAGAGCATTGAAGATGGGTGGCTGGGTCTTCCAGCATAAAACGCCCCAAACCAAACAAAAGGGCCCCTAGAACTCTCAGGTCCTGGAGTGGCCTACCAGTTCCAGACCTAAACCCAAAAGAAAATTTTTGGGGGGAGCTGAAAGCGGTTTGCCCAGCGACACCCCAAAAACCAAGGGGTCTGGAGAAGGTCTTATGGGGAGGGGGCCAAAAATCCCTGCTGCGTTTGTGAAAACCGGGTCAAGACTACGGAAACGAGATCTCTGAAATTGCAAAAAAAGGGTTTCGTAAAAAAATTTAAATTTTCTGTTTTTCTGTGTATCAAAACTTTGTCTGCAATAAATGCAAATTAATTACTTAAAATCATACAATTGATTTCTGGTTTTTGTTTTAGTTTTCCGTCTCTCACTTTTGAAGTGTACCTATGATAAAATTACAGCCTACATGTTTGTAAGTAGGAAAATCGGCAGTGTACAAAAACTTTTTCTCCCCCCTTTTAATCTACACACCAAATACCGGCTCCCCGGGTTTGAGGGGAAGGGGTATGGTTTGGAGGGGAGGCTCCTCTGGAATATGTCGATGGTTTTCCTGACTCTCGACATGAACACTTCTCCCCTCGTTCCCCCCTGCATGTTTTTCCCCCCTGCCGTGGGACCCAGGCCTCTCACCGCAATCCATGGCAAAACTGGGAATGAGAAATAAAAAAAAAATATCAAATTTTATCAATACAAACCCTGGCCACAATCTCCTGGTAAACGGGCATTTAGGCACAAAGGCCTAGCTTAGAATGATACAGGTGAGATGGAGTACGGGGCTGACAAGGACAAAAAAGGGCGAAGGGAGAGAGAGTGGGGAGTATGGGGGCTAGAGGACAACAAGCGAGAAAGTTTTATACGGGGGCTAAGGGACCGCAAAATCCCCGGTCCCGCTGGCACGGATGCAGCGGGTCTGAGGTTTTTGATGTTTGGGTCAATTTCTTATCCCCACGGCCGTTGTCCTCAAAAAACACTGCGTCTAAACCAAAAAGCATGGATGGTCCTGAGGCACAACCCCAAAAAAAACCAACAGCAGTATGTGTGGGGTTTGTGTGTGGGGCCATTTAACGTTCAGGGTGTGTTTTTACCTAGGCACACTCTCCTCCCCTTCACAGAGGGGAAATCCAGAGGGGGTTAGCCACAGGAACTCCATCACTCCTCTTTTGGCCTTGCGGGTTTTCTCTGTTTTGGTCAGATGTTCCACCCTTTCATCACTGGCAGGGCCGCACGCCGCCGCCAGTTTTGGGCTTTCCGTTCCCCCAACACTTTCGCTTTCCCCCACCACAGACAGGCGTCGTGTAGCAAATCAGGAATTGCACCCCCCTCTTCTCACGGGCCAAAACAAACACAAATACAAGATCATCCAAAAAAAACACACCCCCAAAAATTGCCCGGGGCCTACGCATAACCCTACTTGTGAATGGGGTCAGGTGGGGTCAAATTTAAAAGGGTTACCTGAGACTGTGGTTCCAGGCAGCCCCTCCAAAGGGTTTTTCCACAACAAACACCTCCCCCATGTTACTGCAGCTCTTCTGGGGTACCAGAAAAACCCCAACAAGATAACATTTAAAAGAAATCAAAAACCCCTAGAGAGAAATTTGTGTGTGTTCGCTTCAAAACAAACATCTTCATGTTCCGTAGCTGAGGGTGCACACAGGGTCTTTCCATTGTTGGGGGGGACCGGCCCCTTTGGTCCCCCAGCTGCGCGGGGAAACGGGGGCAAACGAAACCCTGACGCGGGAAAGAGAGCAAAAGAAAAACATATCTAACTGGCTATTTTTCGTTCTATTTTAGTTTTCAAAGAGTAAACAAGCATGGGTACATATGTCAAAACAAATACTTTTATTGATTTTATGATAATTGTGTCCCCTACTCCGGTGGCTATGCAAGGCAACTGCATAAGACCGTAAACCAAGATGTTACAAAATCGGACCCCTTTGCTAGCTTTGTCAATTTACTAGAAGTTGTCACACACACATCAACATAATATGAAAAATGTCCCATCTTAAGTTACATGAAACCCCCTGTCCCCAATGTTAGCAGTACTGCGTTGACTTTTTCTACACTCGGGGGGTTTTGTCGAATTTTCTTAAAAGTAGCGTCCTGTTACTAGATAAAAGTAAAGGACACGGACATCGCACTAAATTACAAGCTGCTGTTTATAATCCAAAAAACTACATGTAAACTAAATCTGCAGGGTCACTGGGATTAATATGGTATTTTATTTTACCTTGTCGCTTTTTGGGGCCTTCTTGACCAGAAGCGTTTATTTCCCTAGCTGAATCCTAGGCGATTTTCGGCAGTCTCCGTCAAAACAACGAAAATGAACGATTCCCCACGATATATCAAGGAAAAATGGGCCATTTTCCCAAAAAACTTCTTATTAAAAAATGAGTTAATGTTTTACTATATGAAAAAAATGCATATTTTAAAACGTTAAATCATAAAAATTTAACTTTTTCAATTTATTATTGACTATTTCCCCGGAAAAAGTTGTACTTCTTTTTTAAATGTTTCCAAATTTTTTCGTGATTTTTCGTTTTTACTTTTAAATCCCCTTTGTTTTTTTAATAAATTATATTTAAAATACATTACAAGCATATTTTTTTTTTTATCAATTATAACAGTATTGTTCGAAGAGAGGAATGGATTGTTTGCATTTTGGAACTTTTTAAAACTTAAAACTCAAACAATAATGGTCTCAAATTTTAGCGCGTGGGGAAAAAGTGACATTTTTTTTAAATGGAAGAAAATAACTTCCAAGGGGGGACAAGGGGGGTGGAGCACCGGTTCGCGCCGTCAGGTTAAAGTCCTCCTGTTTTCCCTTTTCTTTCCTTTCCCCTTTTCCGCCTCCACTCTTGCTCGAGGTTCAAACTCCTTGAAAAAGGGGCTTTGGCGATTGAAAACCCCTGGGGGCCTAAAGTCCTAAAACGACTTTTTAGCCGACAGACTACTCGGGGGGTTGGTAGACATTTTTAAAATTTTTTGTTGATTTTCAGTAGATGCTACCCAAAAATCAACGTCAACTATGGCGTCGCATTTGGGCAATTTAGCTGTGTAGCGACCTACTACTGCGATTAAATTTTGGCGAAGTGCTTTAGGGATTGTTTTTAAGCTCTATTATACACTTTTCGTCCAAAAGAAGACGCCAACCCGAGGCTATTTTTGGGGACCCCAAAAAATTTTAAGGGTAAAATGCTCTTCAAAACTTTAATTGCTAGCAAACTTTGAATGATGGAGGGCGCCATAACGTTGGGGAATGGAGGAAAGTCACCTTTGGCGACTTTTCTGGGTGCGGAATTGCAATGCCGGGGCTCGCTAGTGGTTGTTTTATCATTGATTTGAGTTTGGTCAAAATGAGTTTATTATTCGTAAAAGGGCGGGTGCTCGTTTTAGCTATACAATTTGAGTGCAGTTTAGTGAGGCCGGGTACTAAACGGGGGGTGTATTTTTGGGAAATTGGGAAAGGGCCCAAGGGCAGATAGTTTTTTGGAACTTGCATGATGGCTCAAGATGATATGAAATCATGAATCTGCTTACTACTTTATCCGAAAAAGTGCTGAAGGCCGATTTTAAATCCCTTGTCTAATTCTTGCTATTTTAAACTTTTTCCCCCTGTGCAGGTGGGTGCCCTCCCGGCCGCGTGGCTGGTTCGATGCAATTCCTCCACCCCCCACAGACCTTGCCACCTCTCGTGGTACAACCACATCAATCATTCCAGACCAAAAAAGGGAGGTGAGTCCTGCACTATGATCACCATTAATCAAATGACTATTACCCCTCACTACGTCTAGGATTTGCTGATGATTTCACCCCATCTTCCCCTGAGTCCTGAGCACACCCTTTTTTTACGAGAATCGGATTAGATGTGAAAAGAGGGTGAATAAAAAGGGGATATCTGTCTAACTCCCCCTCCGCTTTCTCCCCCCCCTCTCTTTACCCCCTTTCTACCACTTTTCCCTCCCGCCCTTTCTCTTTGTCCTCACCCTTCTCCGCCCTCTAAATTCTCCACCCCCCTTTCTCTTCCTCACTGCAGTCTCCCCGGAGGAAAAAGCCCGGGCCTTTGGGCCCTGCCGGGGTGGGGGAAAAGTGCTGCAGCCGGGACTCAAAGGATGCGACGTGACATGGACCTTTTCGGCTCTGACGAAGGTGATTTTTCCTTTTTTAATTAATCAATTTATAATCCTCAGGGGTTTTACGGGATTTCTGGGTATCATGTCAGACCAGAGCATGATGTACAGACTTCCATGTTGGCCCCAAAGTTTAGAACAATGGGGTTTCATAGGGGGTTTTCATAATCTGACTTTTAAAAAAATTAAAGAGGGGGAAAAAGTTTTTTATTTGGGGGGCGGTGCTTAGGGGTTTAGAGCTTTTTTGTGCCGTAACCGAAAGGTGCGGGTTTTCTAATCCCAGCCGTAGGTGAAAAATCGTTTTTGTGCCCTTAGCAGGACTTAACCCCCTTTTTTAAGGCTCGGGAAAGGGGGTCGTCTGAAAAAAAATGGAACTAACTGGGCTGGAAATCTTTGGCCAATCTTAATTTTCCCCCCTTTTCCCCCCTTGAGCTATGTGGGTTTTGAGCTTAACCATTTTTTGGTGATCTGTGATACCCCCTTTTTAGTTTGATTCCCCCGTGTCTCCCTACTTTTGGGGGTAGTGGCTGATCAGCTGACCCCCAACCCTTTTGACCTCTAAACCCCTGCAGGAGGAGCAAAAGGCAGAAAAGCTGAAGGAGGAGAGTCGCATTTACCCGGAAGGTCAAGGTAGTCCGCCACATACAGCCAACATTCACCTTTTGTCAAGGGGAACTTAAAAAGTCACAGCAAAAAAACACACCCTAAATGTTGTAAAGGACAAAAACTTTGCCCCATGCTGCCAAACTGGCATTCTAGATACCTAACACATTTTGGCTGATTCGTGATGGCCCCTTTTTATATCTGAGTACTGCCGACTTTATCAAGGTCATTGTGCCTGTTGGGGTTTTTTGGGGGGTTTGATATCACGGTCGGTTTTTTCTGCCCTGTGCTCTTGTTTTTCTTTCTGTTGCGGTCTCTCCACCACGACCCCTCACCCCAAAGTCGCCCACCCGTTGATTAACCGGGGGACGAGACGGACAGGGCCCAAGCGGGGGAGTGTGTTCGAGCATCTAAAGGAGGGCCCTGCTCTGGGACAGTGTATATAGGGAGAAGGCAAAACCGTGGGGTGGTAAAAGGATACGTCATGGCAAGGCGCAAGGCTGCATTTTCTTTCCGCCTTTCCCCTAGGCACAACCTGTGCATCCACGGAGGCAGGGGACGCTTGTCCCCCCAAAAACTTTTTTCCCCCTGTAGGTCTTGCTAAAACGTTTTTGACTCAGCTCTTTTTTAAAGGGGCCCCTTCTAGAATTCTCTCCACCCAAAACTGGTTTACATCTGTTCTTTTCCCCCCTTCGCCAAGCTGGACCAGGGGGCTAGGCATCAAGAAGTCGATGGGTGTGGGGGGGGAGGACGAAAGGGGAAAGCCCGCGGGAAAGAACGATCACGTTTTGAGGACTATGTCCAGTCTAGGAGTGGCTGCTTCAAAAAAGATCTAAACTCAAACATTACCAAAAAAACACTGACCCCTTGGGGCCGAAAAAAAACCTTCAAGGGAAATTTTTGTCGCTATTTGCTTTTCTGAAAAAAGTTTTTCTGTCAGGTTTTTTAGTGCTTTTGAGGGAAGATTTGGGTTTTGGGGGACAACTCGGATGGTATTGCTTTCCCTCTTTGAGGGTGCTAAAATTGCTCTCCATTTCCGGTTGCTAAAAAAAGCTGTGTAATAGTCATTGTACCCCCTAAACCGCGTAATCATATCAATAACTAAAAATATTGTTTTTTCCCAGCTTTTTAATGGTAAGCAAAACGGGAAAACCTTTAGAATGGGCCATTGGTTCTTTGGGGAAAAATTCTATTTAGAAAATGTTGGTTTTTGGGGAGAAACGCCAAATTATAGGGGGTAAACCCCTTTAGATCTTTGTTCGAGCACATTAATAAATTTCAAGTAATAAAGAAAAAAAGGGGTTTTTCTTCTAAAGGTCGGGTAACGACCCCCTCCCCTCAAAAGTTAAAAGATCTGAGATTTACTCAAAGCGTTTTCCAAACACTTATTTCCCCGTGGGGATGGCTAAACAAACCCCCATTTTAACTTTTTTTTGGGCAAAAGCGGGCGGCTCTGAGTGACATTAAAATTATTGTTTTTTGGCCCCGGCCCCCAAAAAAGTGACATTGCAGCAACTATTTATTCTGAAATTTTTGACCATAGAGATAAAGGGCATAGCTCGTTTTCATTACAATTTGTAAGTCGCCTGGTAAGGCGTCTGTTTAAATGATGTAATTTCAAAACATTTTTTTCCCTTAAAAATCAATTAGCCTTGGGGATGAAAATTGGGGTCATTAGAATTTTTCACAAGGGCAACCCCTGCGACCCGGGTAAAAATGACTCGTTGTATCCCTTTCCCGTTGAAGGGTTTTTGCAACGCACATTAAAGGGCTGACCAAAAATGGCGAATAAAGATTTCTTACTCGGGCCGTTTATTAGAATGTACAGATCGATTCTGCTTACTTGGCAATTAAGGGGGGCCCCCCCTTAGACACAAATGCAAAACGCAGCTGTCTGGGGGCTGTTTGCTATGAACCAGCAACAATTTGCAGAGGAGTCTCGCTTCCTCTTCCGAAATCCGGTAGAATTCGTACCCCGCCAAACCCCGGTAACGTCACTTCCCCCGGGAAGAAGAGCTAAAAGGGATGCCGACAAAAACAAAGGTAAAAAACAGGTAAAAAGGCGGGAAGGCATTTTTTGTGTTAAGGAACTATAAACTCGTACAAATTGACAGGGGTCTCTGTTTGGTTTTTTCTCTGCATGCTGTTTTTATCCCAATCTCCCCGTGAGCATGGCTACTAACGTTATGAGCTGTACTACAGCAAGTAGTGAAACGAGATCGTTTTTCCCCAACAAAACATTACTTGCTACTCCAAAACTTGTTAGGTTTATTATACGGTTGCGTTTTCATACCACTAGCCCCTTGCTGTAAGATAATTTGGATTTTTTCTGAGAAAGCAAACGGGGATAGCGGGCCCAATTGTTTTTGGTGGCCGGTGGCCCTCTTTTCCACCAATCAGGGCTAGTTAGGGGTTTAGTCACTTAATTCGCGCGAGCTGCAGTTTTCCAATGGAACCCCACGCGCCGGGAAATAAAAAGCCTATCAACTACAGACCAGGGGGGTTTAAAGAAAAACTTTGGAATTGAAAACTAGCCAGAAACTTTAGTTTTATCCATGCAATGGGGAAAAGAAAAATACTCTGACGGCCCCTTTTCCCTTTTTCTGTGTCACTATTTCAGAGTTGGTCCAGAATCGGTTCCCCTTTGGGAGACGAAATCGAGGGGCGCATGGCAAAGGCGGCCCCTCTGTGCCATAAGACCCTGGTTCGAACCAGGCTCTGCCCCCCCCCCGGGGGAACCCCATGGGGGCGACAATTGGCCCAGGGGTGGGGGGGGAAAGGTCGGGGGGATGTGCTAGTTGATAGAGCAGGCTTTTGCACCCCGGGTTGGGGGTTTGATTCCCAGGGGGGGGGGGCAGTATAAAAAAAACAAATATATATATATGTTTTCACACGTAATCGCTCTGGAAATGGGTCTGCTAAATGACTAAAATGAAATGTAAAGCCACCTAGACTGATGCTTCCTGACTCCTCCCCCACGAGGAGTTGGTTTTTTGGTGTTTTGATATTTTTTTTCAAAAATTCACACAATTTTAATGTACAGGATCCTTTTATTTTTTGTTCCTTTTTGTTTTCAGATGGGGACCCAAAATGCCTGCTGACGAGCAGTCTCCCCCCTCTGTAAAGGTAATTGGACAAAAAGTATACTAGCCTACTCACAGCACAGTATTTGACTTGCATGCGAGTGTGTTTGAGGTGAAAAGGGGTAGTGTGTCCCTTACAAAAAACGTGCCTCTAAAAACTTGCCTCTGACTGGGCTTTAACCAGTTTATTTTAAATTTTATTTTCGTCGTGTTTTGTTGAAGATCGATGGGGCAACAGACCCAAAAAGAAGGGGCCCCTGTTACAGGTTTTTTTTTCCAAAAACCCACAGGGTTTATTTTTTGGTTTCGTTTTTTTGTTGGGCTGTGTTCCCCACATTTGTGTTGTGGCCCTTTTGTTTCTCCGGGGGAGAGGGGGGGGGCACCCGGGGCTTCCCCAGGTTCCTCCCCAAGCCGGGTTCTGAGCTGCTGCCGATACTCTACAACACGGGAGCGCACACCTAGCCCCAAAAAGGGGAGGGGGTTTGAGGCTCGCACCCGCCCCCTCGGGACCTGATGGAAATTCCTATCCGTCTCCAGCTCACCCGCACCTCTACAAGACCCTTGTAACACACACACACACAAAACCCCCCCCCCCTTTTACATAACCCTCTACCCCTCCAATTATTTCTGTCACCCCTAGTCTTTTCCTCTGATTCCCTTTCTGTGTGTGTTTTAAACCCCCACCCACGATGCCCTGCCGTCTCTGAGCAGCCCCGGGTTCCGGGGGGAGCTTTTGGGTCTCTGCCCAGCATATGGGGGGCGCTCGGAACCCGGAGCACAGCCCACCTGACCTGTTCCGTCAGTCCTTTACGTACAGAACGGATTTGCCTCGGAAACAAGGCCCCCAAAAACCCGAAAAAGGGTGGGGGGAAAATGGGGTCAGAGAGGTTAACCCCACCTTCCCCAGGCCCCCAAAGACCAAGTTTTTGGGGGGGCCCCACTCGCCACACCTTTCCCCCTGACCACTTCCCAACACCTCCACAACCCTTTGTAGCCAGAAGCAAACCCCTCCTCCGTCCACCAAAAAGACACGGAAAGACCCCCCGGGGGAGAGAGAGGGAGAAAACCCCTCCTATTCCTCCATCCTCCCCCCGCCCCCGCCTCCACAGTTTGTGCTCCCAAAGGATCAAGAGACCAAAAACACCAGAAAACCGCCCCCCTCCAAGCCAGGGCCCGGACCCCAGACCCCAACCCCCGGACAGTAAACGGCGGCCGCGTGGGCGGGGGTGCCCCCCGGGAGGCGGGGGGAACCCCAGAAGGAGCGATTCCCAGTGACCTTGCCCCTAGGGGAACATAAGGGGGGTGACCCAATTTAACTGCTAGGGCCCGCAGTCCCACACAACCCCCAAGGGCCCTTTAAAACAAGGGACGGGGGGAGAGGGGGGGGGACGGGGGGGGAAGAGGGGAGCCGGGGGGGGATAGGCAGCTTCCCCCTTTTACCTCCCGGGCTCACGGAGTGGTTTTTTTTTAAAGGGACAGTGGGATGGGCCCCCCTGTGCAGGTGGCTATTGGGAGGGGGGGCGGGAGCGGAGGAAGGACCCCCCTGGGGTAGTGGGCTTAAACGGGGTGGGGGGAGCGAGAGGCAGGCCCTGGCCTGTCTCATGGGGGACAGGTAAACGGGAGGACCAATTAACCACCGCGGGACTCTCCCCTCACCCTAATGGGAAGTGGGAGAGAGGGGGAAAAAAGGGGGGAGGGGGGAACCCGGGGGAAAATGGAGCAAAGGTGGGGGAATTCCCCTGCACTCCCCCACATCCCTGGCCCTTCCCCGGGGGAAGAGGGGACCCAGGGCTGCTGGAGGACGACCCAAAGGGGGAAAAACAGGGTTCAGAGTTCCGAAAGGGAAGGTTCCTTGCTACTTCAAAAAGCGATCCCTCGCCAGGTAGCACAAGAGATTTTGACCGATCATCAGAAATTTTTACATTTTGCCCCCTACTTTTTTCTCCCTAATTGTATATTTTGATTGTCATTCACAGGTCGGAAGCGGACAGAGCGATAAGGGGCGGGCCAAAAGAGGGATGGAAGACAGGGGGGGGGGTTCCCCCTTTGGTGCCATACAATCGGAAAAACCCAGAATCCCACAAGGGGGGAGGGGGGTGCTTAGGGGGGGGAAAATTTAGTAGATTATGCTGCGTCCGGGTGTCAGGGGTCAAAGTGAGTCCGGGACACGACTACAGAAACCCCGTCATCCCCCACCCGACGAGAACCTGGACCAACAGGCAACCCCCGGGACACCCAAAAACGTGCCCTTCGGACCCCAGCGTTGACCAAAGACCCCGAGATAAAGACAAGGCTGGCTCTCTCCCCGCCTCCTCCTACTCCCCATCATGCCCCCCCTGCGCCAAACCCCCTTGGTCTATGTCCTTCCCTCCCCCGAAACCCTTTCCCTTCGACCCAAGCCCGCCTCAACCCTCGCAAGGGGAAACCCTGGCGGGAAGAGGTCATGTGACGGGGTAAAAGCGACGGGGGGGAAAGGTCAAATACAAAAGGGTTCCCTTTTGGGTACTTGCCCCTGCCACCCCCCATTTAAAGCCCCCCCCAAAAGGGTTTAAAACCTCACCCCTCCCCCTCTGGCCCCCCCAGACCCCCCAGTCCCACGGGGTGCAAGTTCAGGAGCTGATCCAGCTCAATCAGAGGACAGGGGGAGAGGCGGGGAGGAGGGGTTGGGGGGAAGGAGGAGGGTCTTAGGGGGGCAGTGTGGCGTCGGCTCCCCTTTTAGGGAGGGGGGTCTTTGGGGCTAAGGTCGGGGTTTCATTTTTGGGGGTCATCTGTGAAACCCCCCTTCAGCCAGCCCTCTTGCCCAAATACGCCGTTTCCTACTGAGCACGCTCTCTCCCGAAACAAACCTAACCCCAAGTGCCCCAAGCCGGATGGGGGTCGGGGAGGGGGGGAGGGAAAGTTAAAAAGGGGGCCCGACCCTAACCCCTGAAAACCCACTTCCCCCATACAGGCCTTGGACAAGAGGGGTAGGAGAGAGGGGCTACCAGAAACCGCAGTAAAAAAGGGGGCGACCCCCTAAAATCAGCCCCCCCCCAAAAAACCTCCACCCCCCCAGGCCTCCTCCCCCAGTCAACCCGGGAAAGGGGCCCTCGAGACGGGTCGCAGAGATAAGAATCCCCAGGCCCAAAGCCCCCAGGCCCTAATCAAGAGTGCCTTCGCCCCTCGAAACAGGCCATCGAACCCCAAAAAGCCGGGGTCCCCCCCGCAAACCCTCTCCCCCCAAAACCGAACACTGAGGAGGAGAGTGAGGAGATGACGGGTGCATCCAACAGTCTACAGTGGTTTCCCTTTCCTGTCTCCTTTCCCCCAGCTGCACTGAATAAATAGGGCGTGTTTACAGGTGAATGTTCATAATGTCAGTACAATGTTTACTTCACATGATAAAAGCTATGTCTGCTCCTTTCATTAAAATTCTCCCTGAAGCCGGTGATTTTTTCCAATTGTTTCTCCTGTCCGTTTTCAGTGCAGTGGGGAGGAGGAATAGCATTTTGAGGGGGGCCCCTGGTTCCTGAAAGACTGGGGAAGAGAATGTGAAAGGGGGAGGAGAGTTTCCTTTCCTCCCCCCTCCGCTTCCTGTTTTGCCAAAAACCCGCAGAAATTAGCAGGATTTTTTTCTACGTCTGTTTTGTCATGGGGGTTTTTTTTTTTGGGTTCTCAGTTTTTTTTTACAATCAGGATTTTTTTTTAATTTTATAAGGGCTTTTTTTGTGAAAACATTGTTTATTTAATAATAATGTACAAAATTAAACTTTCGTCATAGTTTTTAATGAAAGAGCAGACCATTTCAGGACAACTGTACTTAAAAAAATATCTTTTTCATATTTTTACACGGGAAAGTAGGGAAATTTACACAACTCTCATCGGGCGTAAAAGTTAGGGAACCCTTCTGGTACTCTTGGCCTGGGGTTGTGTGGGAGGATGGGGACATGAATTTTTGTGTGCAGTTTGGGACAGAGTGGTGTTTCACTGCGGACGAGATGACACACAGAGTCCCCCACTTCCTCTGCAGCCCCCAAACAACCCCAACTCCCGTCTGAGCCTGGAAAAACTCATTTTTAATACCCCAACACCCACCCCCCGTGTGTAGTGTTTTTGCGGAGATGGCCCCCCCGTAAACTCCCCGTATGTGTGTGAGTTGTAGCGACGCTCCTTTTTAGTCGTTGCACCCTCAACGTCGCCCCTCCCCCACTAAACTACACTCCCAAAATATCCTTTTCAGAGCCGTGGTTTTTCAGGGCCCGGTACCTCCCTCACAGGCTGTGGTTAGGGGAAATTCTCCCTGCTTGGGGGAGTATGAGCTGCTCCTCTATCATCATAACCTCTCTGTTTTCTGTCTTCATCTCACCCTCGCATTTCTCGGGAAAAACATTTTTTCCCCCCCCCCTTTTTTCCCCCCCTCCTTCCCTCTCCCCCTCCTTTTCTTCCCTTCCCCTTCTCCCCTTCTCTCCTCTTTCTCTCGATCCAGAGGCATGCAGAGCTCTGGACTCGGGAAGGCTATTCTCTCTTGGGCCCATTTTGCAGTGCATGACATCACTGTGGCTGCTCACATGTGCGACAACCCTTGGCCTGTGGGGAGGGCATTTGGGATCTCAGCTTTCCCCGCGTTGGTGTTTGGGGGGCCTTTTGAAGAGCACCTGAGTTGAGGTGGTTGGGGTGTGTGTCTTCTTGAGGCATGTCCGCATCGAGGGTGGGTTCTACCCGTGGAGCATGTCCTGCATCGAGGTGTGTGGTGTGTGCTACCCGTGAAGCATGTCTGCAGTTGGGGTTTTTGTGGTGTGTCACCCGGAGAGCATGCCGCATTAGGGTTGTGTGTCTCGAGTCTCCAGTTTGGGCCCCCATTCACAGCACGGGCCTCCAGCGAGCCCGCTCCGATTGGGCCGCTACCTCCACACCGCACTCCCCTCCAGCAGCCTTCCACACACCCCACACACAAACACCCCACAAAAAAAAACAACGTGAATGAGATCACCAGGCTATAGGTTAGGGGTTGAAGCTACAGTGATTGGGACACCCCGGCATAGGTTAGGAGTTAGAATCTACAGTGATTAGGTCCCCAGGATAGGTTGGAGGTTGAATTCAGTATTGAGGATCACCATTAGTTTAGGAGGTTAGAAAACTACAGTGATTGAGGATCACCATTTGTCCCCTGCAGGGCCCTGGTTTCCCTTATGAGGAAGAGTCTCTCCCTGGGACGAAAAAACACGACATATCAAAAAGGATCTAGTGGGTATCAATTCTCTTTTTTAATTTTTGCAAAAACTGAACCTACTGAAAATCCCCTGGCTGAGAGGTGAGGTGAAAGGCGGGGGGTGGGGTGAAAAGGCACCTGTGTGTGCTTCCCCCTGCTCTTCCCCATCGTGGGGGTTTTGATGCCTTCCTGACCTGACGATGGGGTGTTGCCACTTTTTGGGGGGGATTATAGAGGGGCTTGTCGTCAGGGGGGGTTTTCCCCACGGCAGCCCGATGTGAAGGGGCGGGTTTTGGGGAACTGTAAGCAAAGAAAAACAAGGAAAAAATGTATTACTTTTTTTAAAACAAAAAAAAACTTTTCTTTTCTTTTGGGGTACACACAGGGCCATCTCTTTGGTCTACCCGGGGGGCTCCCCCCCGTGACCCGCCCGTTAGGCCCCCTTTTCCTCTCTGCCCCTGTGTTGTATCGCCCCTGGGAAAAACGTGGGGGGGGCGCTGTACTAATAGGGTAGGTTTTTTCCAGGATGGCGGATACGAAAAACCCAAATTCAGTCACAAAATTTTTTTATGTGTTTTGGTATTTGTGTGTGTGTGTGTGTGTACCTGATGCATGCTCCAGCACTGGGTGGGGGCTCTTGTGTTTTTTGGTGTCTCTCTGTCAGGAGGGAGGGTTTTGGGACGATGATTACCACTTATACACTATACCTACAACACAAGGAAGAGAGTTCTGAACCACTTTATACGCGTACCTACAACACAGAGAGAGAGAGCGAGACACCTTCATACAGCGATAAATACAACCAGAAGGGGAGAGTCGAGACACCTTCATACAGGGGTACCTACAAACAGAAGAGAGAGAGTCGAGACACCTTTAAAACAGGATACCCTCAACACAGGAGAGAAGAGAACGAGAGGGGCTGAACACATTTATACAGCGAAAACCCAAAAACGAGAGAGAGAGAAAATCGAGACACTTCTACAGCGATACCTACAACACAGAGAGAGAAAGGTCTGAGACCCTTCTAACGATACTACAACACAGAGAGAGAGAGGGGAGAACACTTCATACAGCGTACCACAACACAAAGAGGAGAGAGGAGAGAGAGGAGTCTGAGCACACTTTTACACGAACCTACACAAGGAGAAGAAGAGAGTCTGAGACACAACACAACAACAAATAATTCCCAATTTTATTTTTAGCCCCTTTTTTAACAGTTAAATCTCGAAGGCAAAAAAAAAAAAAACCCACCTAAAAACCCCCAAACCGCTAGGAAGATGGAAGCCCCCGGGGGCTGGAAAAAAACTCCCTAAAAAAAAGGCCAAAACCCGGAGAAATAGGAGGAACCCCGCTATAGGGGTGGCCAAATCCTCTTTTGGCTGTGCCCGGGGGAAGATTAAACAAACCCTCCAAAAAATGTTTCAAAAAAAAGGGGGTTTTTAAATTTAAAAAAGAGGTCCCCAAATAATAATCAGGGGGAATAAATCTCAGTTGGTTTTCATAGCGATCATAAGGTTGAAAAAACAAACAGGTCTGGAAGGGGGTTCCATAAAACCCAGGGAAAAGTTTGAAACTGGAATACCACAACCGGGGAAGGGGACACAAGGGGTCCCACGGGGGATCCCACTATGGTCCTAGGCCGGTCTCCAGTTGGCTTTTTAACGATTAAAAAATTGAAAAACGCAGGTCTGGGACAAGGGTTTTTACCCAGGAGAAAGTTGAAACTGGAAAACACAAGGCCAGGCACCACATCAAAACAGACACAGTCCAACATCAGCTTTATACCTACAAAAAACCAAGAGTTGAAATACACAAACACACAAAACAACACAACACAACCACACAGACACTCACACATCATGCAGCAAAAAAACCTACAAATGGGGCCACAAAACAGAACACCCCTAGTCCAGTTGGGTAGGCCTTTCTTTTGGCAGCGACGGATGTGTACTTCTCCTGTGCAGGCGGACAGGATGGGACCAAAGCAAAAGACAGGGCTCAACCCGCAGCCTGAGAGGAATGCTCCTCACAAAATGCACTCAACCTACACACACCACACACACAACACAAACCCACACACACCCAAAAAGTACACCCTTTAGCATCTATGCACACTGCTGATTATTACATAAACCTCATCATCTACTGTGAATTGTATAATGAGGACTAACCTATCAAAAAATGAAGAAAGAAAATAATAATGTATTCTCCTAACCTATTTTCCCCCAACCCTAACCCTGTTCTCCTGCCCTATTCCCCCTAACCCTGACCCGGGTTTTCTCCTGACCCTGTTCTCCCAAACCCCAACCTTTTCCCCTCCTGACCCTATTCTCCTAACCCTTACCCGTTCCCTGACCCGTTCTCCTAACCTAACCCTTGTTTTCACCTGTCAACAGGGTGGATCATTTAGTCACAGATGCTGTGATCAAGGGAAAAGATCTAAGATGGTCAAAATCGAAAAATTTTGTCAAAAAAAATACATTTAAAAAAAAGGAGGGGGGTTTAGATGGTGTTGTAAATCCTGTTGTAAATCTGGGTTTTAAAAAATGTCTCCTCCGTTGTGAATCATGGGTAAAAGTTCCCCTGTTTTGGAAACCCTGGGGAAAAAAATGTCTCCTCCGTTGTGAAATCGGGGAAACAATTTTCCTCCGTTTTGGACTTGGGTAAGAAAGTTCCCCCTTTTTGAAATATGGGGAAAAATGTTTTCCCGTTTGAACTCATGGGGAAAAATGTCTCCTTGTTTTGAAAATATGGGAAAAATGTCTTCTCCCGTGATTTAAAAATTATTTAGTCACCCCCTAACCCCGACCAAAACCCCCCTAACCCTGACAAACCCCCCCCCCCCATCCCCCCCAACCCCCCTAACCCCAGACCTTATGTACACATTATCATAGGCTAAATCATTTTTTTGACAGGGGATGATACTCATTTTCTACTGACTACACACAACTTTCCCCCCCTGAAGCAGGAACGAACGGGGTTCTCAGCGAGCCAAAAACTTTTTTTCTCCGCACTACACCGGCCCCCAAAACCACACACACACACAAACAGACACAGGCTAGACCGTGTAATCTTTTGAGGGTATCAGGGGGTGTTGTGTCTCTTTGTGTTCTTAACCTGGCTGAGGGCTTGCAGAGGGTCTGAGACCCCTCCGCTCCCTGCCACTCCTCTCCCCCTGACCCTCTGCCAGACGAAACCAGACTGCAAACACACAGGAATGAACACAGAGGTTTTTGCGTGGTTTTGTGTGTGTTGTGTGGGGGTTTTTGGTGGTTTTGTGTTCTTACCCTTGGTTTTTTGGGTGGAGTGGTCTGGAGAGAGAGATGAGAGCACTTCAACGACCTCGACAGACGTGCCAGTCTGTCCCTGGGGAAGACATACACCTTTTTTACGACCAGTGGGGGTTTGAACGTAGTGTTTGGGGGTGTTTTGTGGTTGGGCCTCACCGGTTATACAGTCTGTACGCGTCTGAAGGTTCTGGGGCCCTGCGACACCTGACCAGGTACCCGGGGACCGCTTTGGGAAAAAAATTTTATGCCCGCATCCCTTCCTTTTCCTAAGCCCCCCCCTAGGTCCCCGGCTCCTCCAAAAGCCAGGCGGGATGACTCCCGCGGGGTCCAACTGCCTGTAACACAATTCGAGCATTCAAAAATACACTGTAACAGATTACACAATCTAAAAGCTTTTATTTAAACCACCACTCCTAGGCAGAGTTCTGTAGGACGGGGCTTTATTGCAGGCGGTACACAGAGGGGCACTTCTTCAAAACCCTTTTGAAAAAAACCCCCACAAAAAGGAGTTTGGAACAAGGTAACCACGAATACTGAGGTAAACACATAAAATAGAACTGAACCCAGTTGAACTAGGAAGTTACCAAGAATAGCATAGCTTGGGGGCGCCATATTGTAGATATGTAAAAATGGGGAGGGACACAAGCACAACAAGAGATAAAACAGAAAAGAATAGATCCTTTATGAAATTTACCCCCTGACTCTAACGTAAATTTCACCAAAGCTGTCCGAATCCATGGGGTATCACGCTTGTACCCATAAAAGTGATAAAGGTCATTTTCACCCCAACATACAAGGTAGGGCTTTATGTAGTAACCCTTTTCCTCTTAACTTTACTGTATTTTTAAATTAACTTTCTTTTTTTGTAATTAAACTACTGTATTTTGAAATTTAACTTACTGTATTTGAATTTAAATTACTTTACTTCTGTATTATAGTTTCTTTGTACCTAAAGTTTCCAGGGCCCAAAAGCGCCTCTCTCTATTTTTTTCCCAAAAAATCTGGAAAAAACTTCAGTGGTAAACTGGGACGGGTTTAGATTTTTTTTTACCAACCGGATTAAATTTTGGGGAGGAAGAAGGCGCGGGGACATGATGCAGGGGGACGTAGGAGGAACATGAAAAAAACAGGGAAATTAGACAGGGAACGAAATTTTTTTCTGAGGGGGAAAGGGGAAGGGGAAAAGGGGGGAAAAGAGAGGGGGGAAAAAAGGGGAAAAGGAGGGAAAGGGGGAAGAGGAAAAAGGTGGAAGAGAAAGGGGAAAAAGAAAAAAAGGGGGGGAGAAAGGTGGAAAAGAGGAAGAAAAAGGGGAAAGGGGGGAGGAAAAGAGGGGGGGGAAGAGAGGAAAAGGAAGAAAGGGGGGAAGGAGGAAGAAAGAAGAAGAGGGGAAAAGAGGAAGGGGTGGAAGAAATGGGAAAGAGAGGGGGGTTTTTAATTGAGGGAAGGTGGCGATGCAAAAGGGTGGGCGTGAAAAAGCCTGCACCGACCGAGTTCTGGAGGGGAAAAGGAAATGAATGTTGAGTGAGAAGTGGAAGGTGTGGTGAAAGCTTGGGAACCCCAGCTTGGCATGTTGGACATATAAAAAAGAATCTGGTTAAATGAATGACTTTTTTTTGGGGAAAATGGGTCCATTTGTGGTTTTCAGGGGGGGGTGAAAGCTTTGGGTGCAGTTGAATCAGTGAAGTAACCCGTAGTGGCTTTGATATTTTTTTTGTGTTTCTTCTACCAGGGGGCAGGGCTCCGTTCCCTAATTGGGTCAAGATCTGTCTTGCTTTCCTTAGGGAAAAGGGGGCCATTGAAAAGGGGAAAATTTTTGGGGGTAGCTTAAGTTGGAGTTGGGGGCAATTAGTTTAAAAATTCCTGGGGTTTTTTAGCCAACCGTTTGGGGCGACACGACCCGTGGGGGCTTGGTGAAAAAAGAGGATCACTGTCATCCTTCTGATTTTTTAGTCAGTGTCTTTCCCGACAAAGTCAGTTGGAATTAGTTTCTTTTTTCGAGTTTTTTGCCAAAAACCATCGCTGTTTTAGGGGCAACGCTTATGGTCATGTCCAGCAGAGTGTAGGAGGGGATTCGAAGATGGGAAGTGTGCATGAGGACTAGGACAAAGGATTGTGTAGGTTTTGGTGGGGTAAAATTGTGTGGTCAAATGTAGGTCCATTTGCTGGGTGAAAAAGGCAGGTTGAGGGGCCAGAGAGAGTAGGCAGAAGGTGTCAGCCAGGCAGTGAAGAAAATAAGGGGGGGTAGGTAGGGATCTGAGAGGATCCCCGGGGATACATGGGGCCAGCCCCGAGGGTGGCCCCCAAGTTTTTTGTTTTTAGTAAAGGGTTTGGGTTTTTACTTTATAGCAATGGGTTTCAACGTACCGCAGAAATGGAACGTAAATCCGAAAATAGAGTTTTGGTGGGAGCTGCAGAGAAGTATTTGGGGAGCGGGTTTGCTTCAGAGATTTTCAGGGTTGTTGTGGGGTGGTGTCCCGCTCCCAGGCCGATAATGGGTTTTTTTAAAGATTAGGGGGAAGCTGCCGGAGTACCTGGTGGATAGATTTTACGCGAAGAGTTTTAAGATGATTTTTGATTTTTTTTTTTGAAAAATTTTGGGATAAGGTTAGGTTTTGGGGTGGGCCTTTCCCCCAGGAGATGAAAAAATTCCATGGGTCCCAATCCTCAAAAAATTTTAAGTGCCCACGAGAGCATCCGACTGTTGCATCACCCTGGGAGGCAACTGCTTGCCTCCGCCCAAAAGGGACTCAGGGGTGGCGTACGGCCCCGTACATCATGGGGGCCAAACTTCCGCCACCGGACCTCATACAGCGGGTCAGAGGAACCCTCAAAAATTTTCAAAAAATCCCGCCACCCCAGTTAGACTGTTCTCTTGCTACCGCACGGCAACGGTACCGGGGTGCCAACTAGGGCCAAAAACTTCTCAACACTTTAACCCCCAAGCCATAAACTCCTGAACAGCTAATCATGGGTCCCGGGCTTTGCATGCCCCCCCACCCCCTCTTTTTACGCTCTGCTACTCTGTTTTTTTATGCTAGTCCCTTTTAAACTCTACCCACTGTCATATTACTTTTCATTTCATTTTCTTTTTGTCATTTTTGAGCCTCTTACCAGCGCTTACAGTTATGATATTTTTCAAATACCTCGATAGCCGGCCCCCCCACATTGACCTACGGTACCCCCCCTTTTATATAGCCCCCCCTACTTTATTTTATTTTTCTTCTGTCTTTTTTTCTCAACGCTTTTTTTTTTGTTGTTTTTTTTACTTTTTATTAAAAATAAAACACGTTGGTTAAAGGGTGTAAGAAACTTTCACTGTAATGTCTTTCACCTGTTGTATTCGGCGCATTGGCCAACAATTTGATTTGATTTGATTTTGGGGGTGATTTTTTATTTTATCCCCCCCCCCTTTATTTTTGTATCAAAAAATGTAAAGTGATTGAAAACACCTACCGCACAGTAAAGGGCATGCACAAAAAAATGTTAACGCCATATAAAAAAGAAAAAACTGCACACAGCCCGTCCCCCCGAACGATAACGAAGAGATAGGTAAAGCCTGACCAGAGACCGGGAAATGAAGTGTCTTCATGAGCTGGAACGAAAAAAAAACTTTTTGGAAAGTTTTGGGAAAAGTATGTTGGAAATTTTGTTAGCCTTGCTAACTCCTTCCCTCCTCAGGTTATAAAAGCGTTAGTTGCTTTCTGGAACCCTGGCAATCTTTTTGAAAAGTTAACATTAATAGCTAACGAAAAAATACTACTGTGAACAATTGTTTTCCCCCCTACATATTGGATATTTTAGAATGAGATTAGGTGAAAAGAGGTGTTCTTTTAAACAGTGGGTTTAGGGATCAATGTAGCTGGAGCGGACTGGGCCTGGTTTTAACTGATGCACTATGAGGTGAAGGAAAAACCACAACTTTCCCTCTTTTCACTTTTTTAAACAGTGGATAAAAAGGGGGATGCCGGGTTTTCTGCCCGAAAAAGCTTATGCCCAAAAATGGGCCAGCCCGCTGGCCATTTTAGAACAGATGTCCCCAAAGGCCCACTGTACAATTATAGTGCAGTGTAGCCCAATATATTCTTTGTTGTGTTGAATTTGACTAACACTTTTTTGGTGAGGGGGGATGATAAAAAAATTTACAAAGAACTTATTTTCATTTTTTTGTGCATTGATCGTGTCATTAGTGGCCCCTAATAAGCAAAAAATAGAATGCCCGTTTTTTTATTTATTTCTACTTTAAAATGTTTTTTTCCCAAGTGAAATTTTTGATTTGTGTGGGCACAGGGGTTCTATTATAACCTCCCTGGCTCTGAAATTATGTTTGTTTTTTTTTCAAAACTTCGTGCATTTGCGTAAAACTAGGCAAAAAAAAAAAAAAAATAAAAAAATTTATTCTTTCCTAATTTTTTTCTGGGTTAGTTTCACATTAACCCCTTTTTTTTACCACAAGATGTCAGTGATCATTTTTTGTTGTTTAATTTGTTCAAACCTTATTTCCCCGCAGGGATTTTTTTCATGTTTCAGTCAAAAAAAGGGCACTTTTTTTGGGCCCCTTTCCCTTTGCATCCCTGATTATCATAAGGAAGTTTATACTTGGAAAACGGGGGAATGGGGAAAAAAGGGGGCAAGGGTTAAGAAGAGAGGGGGAAAGGTGAGTTGGTCTTTTTAAAAGGCGGGGGAAAAAGGAATTGGTTGTTTAAGAAAAACGTAAAAGTGTAAAGAGTGAGTTGAAAAACAGGGGAGAAGGAGAGGGTAAAAATTTGGAGGTGGTAGGTGTGGTGAAGTTCTCGGGGGGGCTTGCACGAGGGGGAGGATAAAAAAGTTGACAGTGGAGTAAATTTTTTTGGAAAAAAATGGACCTTCCTGGGTGATCCATTTGTGGTTTCAGGGTGGGTGAAAACAGAGTTGGTGCTGGGAACGGGGAGGTAACCCGAAGGTCCCTTTTGATATTGTTTTTGTTTTGTGCAAGGGAGCAGGGCTCCGTTAACGAAGGGGGAAGAGATGGAATTTTTTTGCTCTCAAAAAAAGGGCCCCCTTGAAAGGGGTGATTACTGGGGGAGGGGAATGTGAAAGCGACAACTGAAGGGGAAATTTCCCGGTGTTTGTGATGCCGTCGTTTGGTGGAGCAGAAGGGGGGGGGAGTGGAACAAAGAGTATTGCTGTCCTTTGGTTTTTAATTTTTTTCTTTTTCCCGCCCCAAAATGATGTTAGAATATAAGTTCCTGTACAGTTTTTGCAAATCATTACTTTTTTAAAAGGGGTCAAACTTTTGGAACGGGCAGCAGTGGTAGGGGGATTTTCCCAGGTGTGAGAGGTGGGAAGGGCATGAGACAAGAATGTGTAGCTTGGGAAAGTATGGGATGTGTTAAAATTTTAGGGGTCCTGTGGCTGGGGATCGAAATGTCCTGCAGAGGCAGGTTTAGGTTTTCCAGGGGAAGGTAGTGCAGAAAATTGTCTTGTGAGGGAGTGAAGAAAGTAAGGGGGATGGTCAAGGGGGAGGATCCTGGAGAGTGTAGTCGTACCAGTACAGGGGGTAACCAAAAAGGGAATTTTTTTTAAGTTAAAATTTGGGATTAAGAAGGTTTCAAAGTATGCAGGGATGGATCGTAAGTCCAGAAAATAGAGGTTTTGGGTGGCAGCTGCAGAGAGGGTTTTGGGGTGCAAGACTTTACATCAAAAGTTTCAGGTGGTTTTTGGCCGAAGTGGGAAAAAAAATTTAAATAGGGAGTATGGTATTTATAAATTTTGTAGTTTTGTGAGTTACGTTAAGGTAGGTATTAGTATTTTTTTTAAAAAAAACTTTCTTTTTTTTTTTTTTTTTTATTTTTTTAAAGCAAAGATAAGGTTATACCCGTTAGTGGGGGCGGTAATCAAATTTATTGGTGCCAACCCCCCGTTAAACCTCATCGAAGAAGAAGAGTAAACCCTTTTTCTCTGTTCGGGGAGGGCAGGGAAAAAAGCGAGATAGAAACGGGAAAACTTTTTCCTTGGTTAAACCTTTAAATCCCACCCCAAAAATTAAACCATAATAACCCGTACTAACCCCACTTTACCTTTTAAATTTTAACATAAATGGGTAGGAAAGGTCGAAATCCCCATTTCCGGGCATTCCTTTGCGTTCCTATCGGGTTTTTTTACCTACGTGTTAGATGTTGTGAAATGTTTGGTATTAAAATATTTGGGTAGATGGTGCTTATAATGCTTAGAAAAATGACTCCCCTCCGGGGAAAAAGGTTTAAAGGTCCCCTTGCTGCAAAGAACCCCCTCCCCTGCGCCGTTCCCGGTATAATTTTTAGTTGTTGCCCTACAGTACAGACGGGGCAAAATAGTTTTTAAAGGGCAACCCTATCACACAAAGTTAGAATTCCCGAAGAACACAAAAACTTAAATTCTAATTTTAGATAGTTATGTCTTTTGAGTTGATAAAAATGAAATTTAAATAGACATCAAATATAGTTATACATAATAAATAAATTTAAATTTTTGCTACATTTTAAAAAAATTAACAAAACCTTTATAGGGTTTGGGGCAAAGCACATACTAATAAAAAAAAAAAGACTATTTTTTTAAAAAAAAAACCCTTACAAAAGTTAACGAACCACTTTTCAGGGTTTAAAAGCCTTTTGGTCTTTTTTGGGTGATCCGACTTTTTCTTTACACAAGGGCTCTGGTGGCCAAAAACCTTTCAATTAAGTTTGGGGCGTGACCCTCTTTCCCCCCTTTGTTTAAAGAAAAGCCTTTTATGTCAAGGGGTTTTCCGGGTATTTTTTTATTTGATACCCTTTAAAGAGATCTTTAATAGCATTCATGTTTGCCCTAATATCACTTCCCCGGGGAGGCAACCCTGCCCTTTTTGCCGCACTCTTAAATCATGCTTTCAGTTGTTTTGCCCACACAAATTTCCCCGGGTTTTTCCCTCCCTTTCCCAGTGCAGTTGTGCACCTGACCCCTCCCAAAAACCCCCAAACCCCCCATAAACAAGCCTTAAAGTTTCAATTCCTGAAGACATTTCTTCCCCCAAAGTTTTTTGGGTATTTTGCCCTGTTTTTTTGGGCAATTTTGCCCCCCCTTCAAAAAAGCATGTTTTTTCAATCAAAAGTTGCTGCGTTTTGCGAACACCCCAACTTGATCACGGGGGCCCCTTAGCCCCGAACGCCAACCCCCCAAAAATTTCAATTTTTTTCTTACCGTCCTAAAAAAATTTGTCAGCGGCCCGAAAACTCCTATGCCCACGAAAAAGTTGAGCAGCGTGAAAACAAAACCCTCCCCTAATTCCGTATTTAAAGATCATTCGGACTGGACTGCTGATTAAGGGAGATCCGCACTTTGTTCCGTAATCCGAATAAATTCCCCCAGACTCAGGATGGCTGGGGACCTAAAGACCCCATGCCTCCCATAAAACACCGCGGTAACCCGGGCCCTCTAACATTCGAAGGGTTTTCTTTGTGGAGCTTTTTCTCAACATGGGCCCCCTTTCCCAATCCCCCTCAAACGGTATGCCGTCTGAAATTAGGCTTTCTTCTCCTCCTAAATTTTATTTCTTCTTTTAAAAACCTTCTTTTTCAGCCAAACGGGCCCCAAGGGGAATCTTTACAAAAGTGGTGGGGGGTTTCTACAATTTTTCAGAGTAAGAAGGGAAGAAAAGGAATTTCAAGATTTTTACACAAAAGAAAAGGAAATTTTAGTTTTTTCAAAGTGCGAGACCGTTTCCACAGCAAACCATTTTTATGGGTTCAAAGGCCTGCTAAAATTAGAATATTGTTATTAAAATTAAAATTTCACGCTTTTTGTAGAACTCCCTGGTTTTGGGGTGGGTCCCCCTCCCTGCGGAAAAAACGTGGGGCTGTTTTCCCAAACTCCAAAATTTTATTCCCGGAAGATTACCCTTCAAATTTTAAAAACGCCTTGTAGTCAAGGTTTCCCTGCACCCTTAAAAAAAAAGAAAATCTGTAAAACAAAGGTAGTTTAAAATTTTTTAAAAAACCTAGCAAGAAGTACTATGTCTGAACTCAAACCTTGTTAGTTCGTCCCTGTAAGTTTTCCCTTTTGGTGGGTTTTTCTTGCTTTGTAGGTGAGACAGTGGAGGTGTTCAGAAGCTGAAAGAGGCCATCGCAAAAAAAGAGCCCAAAGCATGCCCCCGGTGGAAAACCATCGGGGATATTTAGCTATTCGACTACATCACAAACCCACCGTGTGGGGTGTAAAACCGGTTGAAGAGGGGGAAAAGGTACCGGGGCCCCATTTTTGTTGTCGTATGGGGGGAAAACCCTTCGGGAAAAACAAACCCAAAACTCTCTGACCCTGGCATGGTAGAAATGCTTGCCACACGACATGGTACAGCCGAGAATTTGGGGGAAAAACATTGAACGGTTTTCCCAAGAGTACACTTTCCCCAAAGGGCACCCACTGGAGGGTGGAACCCCCTGAAAATGGGGACTTGTAAGAAAAGGCCCTATGCTTTCATACTACCAAGTGGAAGGTAACTAGAGGGAAGCTCTCCTTACAAACTGATGATCTGGGCCAAGTTCGGTTAGGACAGGGGCATCAAAAAGTTCTGCAGGGGGGTGGAGGGGGGGAAAAGGGCTGTGGGGGATTTAGGGCGTGGGCGAACTGCCCCCTGACAACACTGCTCCAATGGTCATTTTAAAAATTACAAGCAGGATGTCACCCCACGGGCAAAGGGAATATTCAGTGCAAAAGGCGTTTTTGTCGGACTGGGTTTTCCCTTTGTCATTTTTTTTTAACGCCTGGGGGATCACCCGCTTCAATAGTCTTTAAAAGGGGAAAAGGGAAGCTGAAAAATTTAAAAAATTTTACAAAAAAAAAAAAGAAAATTTTAAAAATTTGTTTTTTTTATTACGGGGCGGTTTTTCGTGGTATTTTTTAAAGTCCAGGGAAAAAATCATTTTTGTATTTCAACACTTTTTGACATTTAATTTAAACACGCTCTGTTTAGTGAATAACAATGGATGGCACAACTGTTTTCCCAAATATGTTTCTTAAATCCAACTCTTACTTTCCTTTTCTCCACTGGTGTGGAGCATTGATCAGTCCCCCTGGTCATCATCAGGCCTGGGCCTTCTGGCTGTCTCCTGTGACTGGTCTGGGCCGGGGCACCCTGGGTCTCACTTCCACTGGCCTGGCCTCCAGGGAGATGACAGCTTCTTGGCTGAGCAGCAGCAGCAGCCTTCATGTCCCCTGTCTGACCTGTTTACACCCACAACCAGACTCTGTGCTGGCCCTTTCCCGTCCCCTCCATATACCTCACCCCTAGCCTGTTAGTTGAGGTCGCAGTGTTTGGCCAACTCTTGGTAGAGGAGCGTCCCAACCCTCATCTAGACACTTCTGTCCTTATATTCTCCGAGTACAGGCCTCTTCTTAAGATTACTGATTTGACAGGACAGTTCTATCCTTCTCTTGTCCCGTTTTCCACCGTCCATGGCTCTCAATTGTTTTCACTGTATTGATGTCTAGACCTTGTAAGCCGATGACCAATAGTATCCTGATGGAGAGGCACCAGGGCACCGGCTGAGCATCGGGACTAACCATACTTAGTGAGGAACCACCCTGCGCTGCCCTAGCCAGCAGAGCTCCTCCTGGGACGAACAGCTCGTCTGTGCTGCTCTGTGAGCTTGGGTGGTCAGGGGGAGTATGCCGCTTGGGTGTAACCCTTTCCCCCCACCACTGCTCCATGTTAGGGGGTTGTAGATGACGTATCCCATCCAGGGGGCAGGAGTTGGACCTCCGAATCCATGGTCGACACAGTCTGTGTTGAACTGTGAGTAGGGGACCAAGATACAGTTGAAGTCGGAGTTTACATACCTTAGGTTGGAGTCATTAAACTCGTTTTTCAACCACTCCACAAATTTCTTGTTTAACAAACTATAGTTTTGGTAAGTCGGTTAGGACATCTACTTTGTTCCTGACACAAGTCATTTTTCCAACAATTGTTTACAGACAGATTCTTTTCACTTATAATTCACTGTATCCGACAATTCCAGTGGTCAGAAGTTTCATAACTAGTTGACTGTGCATTTAAACAGCCTTGGAAAATTCCAGAAAATGATCATGGCTTTAGAAGCTTCTGATAGGCTAATTGACATCATTTGAGTCAATTGGAGGTTACCTAGGATGTATTTCAAGGCCTACCTTCAAAACTCAGTGCCTCTTTGTGAGAACATGAGGAAAATCAAAAGAAGATCATAGCAGCCAAGGACTTCAGGAAAAAAATTGTAGACCCCCACAAGTCTGTTCGATCATTGGGAGCCAATTTCCAAACCGCCTGAAGGTCCATGTTCATCTGTAGCAAAACAATAGTATGGCAAGTATAAACCAACCATGGGCCCGCAGCCGTCTACCACTCAGGAAGAGAACAGCGTTCCGTCTCCTAGAGATGAATGTACGGTTGGTGCGAAAAAGTGCAAATTCATCCCAGACCAGCAAAGGACCTTGTGAGATGCTGGAGGAAACCAGTAAAAATTATCTATATCCACAGTAAAACGATTCCTCATCCCGGTGCACATAACTGGTACGGCAGGTACGCAAGCGCGACACAAATCAGGAATGCGTAATGCCACTTGGTGTTACTGACGCGCCTTTGTCTTACTTGACCGATCCTTCTCATCTAACCTTACCCAGGACACGTTGCTTGTCAACTACTGTCATGGATGTCCAAAAAGACAGACAGTAGCAGCTTCTTTGTCGTTTTCACCACCTACAAAGAACGCCAAACTGAGCCAGAGCCGATAAAATGACTTTTTCGAAAAGTGCTCCAAGATTTGCGTGGCTTGAAGCTAACGATGAGGCGACTGAAAATTGGTGGCTGATTTTCCTCTCAAATCCACATCTAGCAGACAAAACAGGTGCATTTTTATAAAGCTAAAAGAATTTTTCAACCACCTTTTTTGACAAACATGAAAGGCAAGGAGCACACGAATGTGGCGCAAGCCTTGCTAAACAATCTAGCCGGAAGAATGTCCAGGTCGCCCCAAAAAAAACACTTGCCATATGGCGAGACAGCTAATGAAAGGACATCGGCAAGCTCTTTTTAATATTTTTCTCCTCGCCTTCCATAAAGCTAAACAGCACGTCCCTGTCTTCCTATTCTGATATGTCCTTTACTCAGCGGCTATGAGTAAATGTCGGAGGTCATATCATTCACGTTAAGGGGGCACCCGGATTGCAGAGCATCGCTCACACCATCAGCGGGGAGTTTTACGAGCCAAGTTGCAGTCTGCTGACTTTTGGGGCCCCCCACCCGGCGTGCTTTTTGATGGATCTGGGACATCACAAAAACTGAGCAGGAATCGTTACATTGTGTCTGTGTCCAGCAACTGAGAGTTTACTTCGGACTTTATTGGACAGATTGAATTGGGTGCCTGACCGAACCTCGCAGAGCCATAAACAGAACGTACGTGTGAGACTTTTTCCAGTACACAGGCTTTGGATGACTGGGACAACAAGTGGTCGCTGTGATGCACAGACGGCGGCTGCTGTCAACGTAGGTATCTACAACGGCGTTGGCCAAACTACCCTTCAACTTGCTGCGGTTGGAGACTCCCTTGTTCTACATTCTGTGTCACCCACCCACCACACTGGATAATTGGCGCAAAATCAGCTGATCGCAACGTTCCTTACTGTGAGACATTTATCGCTCTGTGGTCAAGCTGCTGCAGTTTTATTTACAAAAAGGTGGAGCAAAAAAAAACTGCTGCACTGAATAAGCTATGTGAAGAAAATGGGATCTCCTTTGTGGAACTGGGTAAGTTTCATAATACCAGATGGTCTGCATGGAGGCATGAAACACTGTTAAAAATATCAAGACTATTGCCAGCCATTAAAATGCAACTGGTTACGAGTGATAACAGTGACTTGCAGCATATCTGCACAGAGCGTTTTCAGTGCTTTCTGTCAAACATGCTTGACATTTGCAACATTTTGAAGACCACATCCATTAGGTTTTTCAGAAGGAAAAAGCTGACCATTGAGAATGTAAGGATGAACTCATGGTGGCCATTGGACAGTTCACACTTCTGCTTGATGGTGAAAGCCACAGGGCACACACTGTTTCCAATGCTGATGCTGACAAGACAGACCACTTACTCAGGGGGTTAATTGAAGAGTTTGAAATCAATTGACTCCCTCAAGTCATGTGATCATTTCTTAGTATTTGATCCTTCAACATGGCCTCAGGAAATGCAAGACCTCCACAGTTTTGGAAACACAACAGTTTGCAGCATTTCAAGAAATATGAGGCCACCTTGCAACTTGACAAAGATACCACTGTGACAGAATGGATGCGCTTAAAGCAGGCAGGAAAACGCCTGGGAGCCCTCTTCTGTGTATGACTTGGTCCAAATAGTAAATACAAGTAACCCAGATGCTTATTCCAACATCAAACAGGTGGTTAAGCTGTCTCTTACACTGCCTTTAAGCAGTGCAGCTTGTGAGAGGGGATTCTCACATCTCAAATAAATAAAAAAAACCAAAAGTGTTTAACAGACTCTTCGTTCTGTCAACATGCTCGTCTCTCAGCCCCTGGATGTAAACACATTCCACTGTTTCAAAGCAGGACCACAGAGAATTTGGGACCCAAAAAAGCAGGATGTTTGACCTGGGATGGAGGGGACAGCTAAATTTCGGAGACTCAAAACCAAGGGGGGGACAGGGAGGTGCATTCTTGCAGGCAAATATCAAAATCTACCATTCTGCCAGGAAGGGCTTGAAAGCAGAGGAAACAGGTGGTGGCGGCCCAACTGGAGGGAGGACAGTTTTTTTTTTTTTTGGATGCGGGCCACTGGGGAGGGGGGGACAGTGGTGGCGGCCAGAGGAGGGGACAGTGGTTTGGCGGGGCACGAGGGGCCGAAACACTGAAGCGAGGGACCAGTGTGGCGCACTTGAGGAGGGGACAGTGAGAAGGGACTTGGCACTTAATTAAAGACCACGCTACCATTATGGGTGACCCACCCAGGGGGCCCAACCAATTCTTTGCTGGTACTCCACTGGGAGTAAAATAACCTCACTGGAAAAAAATTTTTATGTGCACCCCCTGTTATATATTAAACCAACAAACATTAATATACAGTGGGGCGAAAATAGAAAAAAACAAGTAATTTAGGTCAACCACCAATTGTGGCAAGTTCTCCAAATTAAAAAGGAGAAGGAGAGAGGCCTGTTTAAGTTAGTTGAATAGGTACACGTCAAACGATGACAGGGGGACAATAAAAATTGAGAAGGGGGTAAAAAAAATCCAGAAAAGGAAAAAAATCAACATTGGAGGATTTTTACAGGAATTTATTTTGCCAAAATTATGTGTGCTGGGAAAAATAATGTAGTTTGGGTCAACATAAAAACAAGCAAGGAGTTGATGGCTACAACCACAGGGACCTGTAACTTTCTTCTTAAAGGGCCTGATAATCTGTCCTCCCCCACTCGTTACCTGGTATTAATGGCACCTGTTGTGAAATCTTACGGTTATCAGTATAAAAAAGGACACCTTGGCCCACAACAACTCAAACAGTCAAACAGTTGCCCACCCCCCACACTCCAAAAAACTCCACTATGGCCAAAGGGGGACCAAAGAGCTGTCAAAAGGGGGGGGGAAGACACCAGAAAAACAAAATTGTAGACCTGCACCAGGCTGGGAAAAGACTGAATCTGCAATATAGGTAAAGCAGCTTGGGTTTGAAAAGAAAATCAACTGTGGGAGCAAATTATAATTAGGAAATGGAAAATGGGAAGACAGTAACATACAAGACCACTGATAAATCTCTTTCCTCGGATCTGGGGCTCTCCCAACCGCCGCAAGATCCTTCGACACCCCCAGTGGGGGGTCAAAAATGATCAATCAAGGAAACGGTCGAAGCAACAAAAAAAAAATCCCAGAAACACCCACACCGGGGGGAACCTAGTGAATGACCCTGCAGAGAGAGCTGGCTGGGGGACCAAAAAAGTAACAAAAAGCAACCATCAGTAACCAACACACTACGCCGCCAACGCCGCCAGGGACTCAAAAATCCTCCCTGCAGTTGCAAAATGGCCAGAAAGTGTTCCCCCCCTGGCTGCTTAAGCCAGTAACATACATGTCCAGCCACCAGGTCAGGCCGTCTGGAAGTTTGCTAGAGTGCATTTGGATGATCCAGAAGAGGATTGGGGAAGAGAATGTCAATATGGGTCAATGATGAAAAAACCAAAAATATAAAAAATTTTTTGGGTAAAAAAAAAAAACTCAACTCGTCGTGTTTTTGGAGGGGCACAAAGGAATGCTGGAGGTTGCATTCCAAAAAAAAAACACCAACTTACCCTACTGTGAAGGCATGGGGGGTGTTGGGGAAAAACAAATTCATCATGCTTTTGGGGGGCTTTTTGTTTTTTCTGCAAAGGGGAAAACCCATCAGGGGACGAGGACTGACTGATCCGTGTAAAAGGTAAAAGGAAATCGGAATGAATGGGGCCATGTATTCGTAGGTAAGTGAAGATTTTGAGTGAAAAAAAAACCTCCTTCCCATCAGCAAGGGGCATTTGAAGGATGGAAACCGTGGCTGGGTCTTTCAGCAGGACAATGATCCCAAACACACCGCCACAATTCCGGGCATGGCAACGAAGGAGTGGCTTCGTAAGAAAGCATTTTTCAAGGTCCTGGGTGTGGGGCCTAGCCAGGGCCAGTCTCCAGATCTAAAAAACCCCATAGAAAAATCTTTGGAGGGGGTTTGAAAAGTGTCTGTGTTGCCCAGCGACAGCCCCAAAACAAAAACATCACTTGCCTCTAGAGGGGAGGATCTGCATGGAGGAAATGGGGGCCAAAAATACCAGGCAACAGTGTGTGAAAACCTTGTGAAACTTTGTGGAAGAACTTTTACAGAAAACGTGTTTGACCGTGTGTCATTGCAAACAAAGGGTAATATTAACAAAAAGTATTGAGAAACTTTTTGTTATTGACCAAATAACTTTATTTTTTCCCATAAATTTGCCCAAAATAAATTTTAAAATTCATTAAAAAAAATCCTAACAATTTGTGATTTTCTGGATTTTTTCCTCTTTTTTTGTCTGTGGGCATAGTTGACGTTTTAACCTATGATGGGAAAATTAAACCCCAGGCCCTCTCTCCATTTCTTCTTTTAAAGGTGGGAGGGGGGGGGGAACTTGCCCACAATTGGGGTGGGCTGACTAACAATTTTTACTTTTGTTCCCCACTGTAAAATCCTTAGTTTATATTTACGGTTATGGTTTTTTATAAAAAAAAAAAGGGGACCTGAAAAGGAAGAAAAAAAAACCATTTGGTATCCACATTCTTGATGCAAAAGCTTTTTTTGTGTACCAAAAGTGAAATACTATAACAAACACTCACAGTTGCATTTACTCGGGTAATCTGGACCATTTGAATTGCTAAGGTTTAATATAATCTTGATACACAAAAATAGGGGCAGGCCCTTGTCACCACCATGGTATAACTCTTAAAAAACGGAACTAACCAAAAACATTGCTGGGCGGTAATTTCATGTTCACTTTTTGTAGGCAAAATCTACATGTGGGGATATGAGGGTGGGGGAAGAGAGTGCCTTTCAGTAGGTGGTTCTCCCATTTAGTGCTCTTGAGAATGGGGAATTGGGCCCATTATTTACAACTTTCCAAAAAACCCCCAGTTATGTGCCAAGGGAGTTATAGGCAAGCAAAACCAAAGAAAAAATTAATTTTTTCACTAGGGGGATTATGTGCTTAAAGAATTCAATTTTCCAATCCTCCATAAAAAAAAATGGGTACTTGGTAAGAGAAAGTAAAAAAAGAAAAAACTCCAACTCAAAAAACTGGATTTACCAATGAAAAGGGCTTCACATTGGCTAGGCGGAAAACTCCTCCGGGGAAAACTTTTCTGGACAAAATCCCACAAAACCTTGTCTAACTGGTTTGGAACGTCAAGTTATTAAAAACTACAACCCAGTTAGGGTCAAAATCAGCCATTCTGAAAGTTCCGCGAGTTAAGGGCCAGGCCCACAGAAAGTCAGCAAAAGACGCTGGGGGCCATTATTTCAAAAATGGATTCAGCTGTGGAATCAGGCTCCTCCTTAGTTGTGCAGAGGTGGCTTTAGAATGGCAGAAGGGAGGTGTGAGTTAACCTATAAAATTCTGAAAAACAGTTGAGGCGATCCAGCCAACTTTCCAAAGTTTTTGGGGGCCCTGAATTGAAGGGGGTATTTGTTTTTTACACAAATGTACTTTCTGTTATGGGGAAAAACCATCTGGGACAGGTCAAAAAGGTAATTCTGAATAATTCTTGCCAGAATAACACAGGTTGGTTTTCTAGGGGGACCCTAAGAGTTCCTGGAGGAGGTGTCATAAAACATTTTTCCACGAATGATGGTTGGGGGGGCAAAAAAGGAAAGGCCCATACAGTGGTCCGGAGGAAAAAACAAGTATTTGATACCCTGTGATTTTTGTACCAGTCGGCGCCCCCATGACAAAAGGGGACATTTGGATGCAATCCTATTTACCATTTTTATTGTGGTCGGGTAGTGCCTTATTCAGCCAAAAGGAAGTGAGCTTCACTCACCCCAATTTTGCCTAAAGCATGTTCAGCCATGTTATAAATTTGAATTTGGGGGCCATTTGTAAATGGAGACAAAATAAAGTAATTCTGGGAAGCACCCTTCTTGTCAATCAGATCCCAAGGGGACAGTTCTGGCTCCCAGGGGTTGGTTTGTCTTTAACCAAAGGGGAGGCACGGAGGCCTTGAGATTAGGGAGCCACACAAACTCTTCTAAAAAGGTGGAGGGCATCCTTAAATTTTCTCATTTGTTACCGTATAAAAAAGTGGGGACATTTTGTGGACCCACACCAGTTCAACAGGAAAAAGCCCCAGAATCAATCAATTCAGACTTCAAAAAAAAAACTCCTGGTTGATCATGCAAGTGGACCCCAAAAAGAGCTCTCCAAGGAGGGCAGGGGACCAAGATTGTAGAACCGACCCAACCAAAGGCATGGAATGGGTTAACCAAGGACCCCATTCGCCCAAGGCAGCTTGATGTTGGAGACCCCGGTGGTTGTGGGTGGACAAAACAGAGGTGGCGGATGCGATTTTGCGCAAAATGAAAGAAAAAAAAACCCAAAAGGGGAAAACTGTCCAATCTCCCCCTCGGCCTGGGGGGCTCCCATGCAAGGATCTCACCCCCTCGTTCTGAGTTGCCAATGATTCATGGAGAAACGGTGAGGAATTCAGCCCAGAACTTACACGGGAGGGGGATCCTTGGGTCAATGATTCTCAAAAAAGGGCAGGCTGGGACCATAACATTGGTCACAAGGAAAAAAAACAATTTGGTAAAAACACCCATTTACGCCAACCGGTGCAGGGACTGAAAATCCTGCACAGGGCCAACCCGCAAGGGTGTGCCCCCTGCTCAAAAAACAAAAGGCAACCATATACAGGCCCAGTCCTGAAGTTTTTGCCAATGGAAAAACAATCTGAATGATACACAGAATTCCTGAGGGAGAAACTGGGTTTGGAAAAAGTGTTGTGGGTTCCAGATGTAAGTGATAACCAAAACAATCGAGCTCGTTTGCATATCAACTCAAAAAACTCGCCGTGTTTGGGGAGGAGGGATGGCTGCCTAGGGGGGTTAATACTGGCCTATGAAACCCAAGAAAACACCAATCCCCCAACCGTCAAAAAAAACATGGAGGGATGGAAAACAAAAAACAACTTATGGCTTTTGGGGGTTGTTTTCTGCTAAGGGGGGAAAAGGGGACTAAAAAAAAAAATCAACCGCATTTTTCAAAGGGGACCGAAGACGGGGGCGCATTGTTACCGGTCAAACAATCCTTGGGTTGAAAACATATGCTTCTTTCCTTCAGCCAAGCGGCATTGAAAATGGGAAGAGGAATGAGGGTATTCTCAGCAGGGGACCAAAATGACCCCAAAAAATCACACCGCCAAGGCAACAAGGAGTGGCTCAAGTAAGAAAAAATCTTGGTGTGAGAACCATTTAAGGTCCTGGAGGCCTGGCATTGCCTAATGCTAATTGGAGTCTTTCCAGAATCTTTAACCAAATGAACCATAGACAATCTTTGTGGAGGAGCTGAAGGTTTGGCTCAGAAGTTGCACAAAAACGTCCTTGAGCCTAGCCAGTCTAATGAACTTGGAGAAGATCTGCAAAGGGGAGGAAGGTGGGACAAAAAAATCCCTCCTGAGATGTGTACAACACAAACTGGTGGCCAACTTGGTACACAGAAACAAAACGTTTTGAAACCTCTATGAATTGCCAACAACGGGTTTTGCCACCAAGTGCTAAAAGTCATGGTTTTGCAGAGGGGTCAAATACTTATTTCCCTCATTCATTAAAAATACAAAATCAAAAATCCCCAAATTTATAACAAAAAACTTTTTGACATTGCGTTTTTCTGGAATTTTGTTGTTTGTTTATTCTGTTCTTCTCACTTTCAAATAAACCTACCCTTAAAATTTATAGGGGACTGAATCATTTCCCATGTCAAGTGGGGGGGAAAAAAAAAAAACGTACAAAAATCAGCAGGGGATCAAAAATACTTTTTTCCCTCCCACTGTAATATTATCATATATTAACTGAATCTAAATATAAACAAATTTACATATGTTAGCCCATATCCTTAAAAAAAATGAATAGTAAATTTTTCCTTTGAATTACTTTCCAACCCCAAACCACATCTCCCTTAATGGAGTATCGTATAGTTCCAACAAATCAATCCAACACTTGGCCTCTACTTCCAGCTTAACCAGCATACTATATTACAGGTGCATTTTTGATGGGGACGGGTAAACAACCACTCTATTGTTTGTTTTTTACTCACGAAACGCAATGCCACAGATGTTCTTAAGTTTTGACACACACTCCTTCTTACCACCTTTGATCTGATAGGGACAGGTCCAGGTCTCTGTTCTCCTTGGGGGTTCTCCTCTGCAGGGGGACAACCTCTACTGAAGAAGAGAGAGTAGAGCAGATAGGTCCAACTGACTCATCCTTCAGACAGGTTAAACACACGAGGGCCACCAGAGGGAGGGGAAGGAGAAGAGGGGGATGCCATAGAGGAAAATATCACAACCTGATTCACCCCTTCGAAAAACTGGTAAAATTAAAGTCAAGGGTTTATTTCAAGCAGTCAGCAAACATTTTCCCCCATTTCCCCCCCTGGCTCCAAGTCTGTCAATCTGCCAGTTAGTGTTTAACTTAAACCGGGGCCCTGTTGTCCCACCGGGCCCATCCAAACAACTCAAACCGGGATTTCTTGTAATCAATAAAATCTTTGGCCTTTGCGGTGTTGCGGATGGATTTTTTGAGCCAGTAAAATGCTCTGCCTTGGACTCTAATAAAAGATGTTATAACGGGGGAGCAAAAAAACTGCATTCTTCTACATAAAAATAAATCAGGGGTCTCATCTCCATATCAAAAACTTGTTATAGTGTCCAGTTTAGCTGCGAAAAGTGATGATGGTTGAGTAAAAAAACAATTACCCCGGCTCTAAACATGCCAAAACAGAGAGCACTACAACTCCGTTAAGTTCCCTCAGTTCCCAGATGTCCTCCTGGGGCTGTGAATCTGGGGACTACAACACCATTTATTAATGGTCATGAATCCAAAAACAGATGGTACCTCACCACTACAAAATATACATTATTATATTCCACAAACACGCCTTCAAGCAAATGAAGGAAATTTGATTGTCATTAACCTGCCCCATAAATGTTTGTCACTGATGTGACAATCCTGGATGTGCTATTTGGACACTTTCCTTCCCAGATGGTTGTGCCTTGGTTTTACTAAGAACATTATGTTGGTAAACAAATTGGGCACGTTTGGAAACCAAGAAAATCTTTTTTTTTACTGATTCCCGAATTAAAGAAACAAAAACATATAAATAGTGTCACATTTTTGTTATAATTAACATTGTAATTACCATCAGTTTGGATATAACAGTATGTACGATTTCTAAGTAACAACGGAAGGGTGACAAAAAAATTGCGTAGTAAAACACAACATGGATAAAAGTGTTGGTTCCCCCATGTTTCTATGAAGCTGAAAAATAAAAGGAATCCAGGGACATTTTTTTCCATGGTCGCACAAAAAGCATATTTTGTTCAAATTTTGTTGCACCACAAAAATTGTTTAAATTCCCTGTTTAGTGAGTATTCTTCCTTGCAAGATAAGGAGGGAGTATTTCTGACTCTGTAATGAAGGATTGACCTTTTGTTGGGGTAAAACTCATCCGTTCTGATTTGGAGGAATGGGGCTATGGCTCCTCAGTGGGATGGGCCTGGCTCCCCAGTGGATGGGAAACTTATGCTCCCCATGGTGTGGGGACAGGACCTTCACCGCTGGCTGCGGGGCATACCCCGTCCCAGTCATGTGAAAAGAACTCCTGTCCATATAGGACCTAAAAATTAATTTATGGGATTCAATTGATTGATTTCCTTAAATATGAAAAACTGTAACAAAAGGAGGGCTCAGTAAAATCTTGAAAATTGTTGCCATGTTGCGTTCTATAATTTTGTTCAGTATAGGTAAAAAGTGGACTGTAACATTAAAGTGTGTCCTACAATCTTTCCATCTTGCTACCGGTTACAACATCATGGAGATGACCGACAGTCCCCTCTAGTGTAATGTAATGACCCTGAAAAACCTGACTGATCGTGACTGCAATGATCAAAGGAACTCCCAAAAGCCCACGTCTCCTCAGATCCCACATTATCATACAGGTGGGGAAAAAAAAAAAGGATTAGTCAGCCACCAATGTGCAAGTTCTCCCCACTTAAAAAGATGAGAGAGAGGCCTGTAATTTTCATCATAGGTACACGTCAACTATGACAGGGACAAAATTGAGATTTTTCTTCTCCAGAAAAAAATCATCACATTGTAGGATATTTTATGAATTTATTGCAAACTTATGGTGCGAAAATAAATAAGTTTGGTCACCTACAAACAAAAGCAAGATTTCTGGGGCTCTCACAGACCTGTAACTCCACTATTTGCCAAGACCAAAGAGCTGTCAAAGGCACACCAGAAACCAAATTTGTAGACCTGCACCAGGCTGGGAAGAACTGAATCTGCAATAGGTTAGCAGCTTGGTTTGAAAAAGAAATCAAACTGTGGGGAGCAAAAATTATTTAGGGTAAATGGAACAAGACATACAAGACCACTGATTAATCTCCCTCGAATCTGGGGTGGGCTTCCACGCAAGATCTCACCCCGTGGGGTCCAAAAAAATGATACAAGAACGGTGAGTCAAAAATCCCAGAACCACACGGGGTGGACCTAGTGAATGACCTGCAGAAGAGCTGGGACCAAAAGTAAAAGTCCTACCATCAGTAAACACACTACGACGCCAGGGACTTAAATCCTGCAGTTTGCCAGAAACGTGTCCCCCTGCTTACGGCCAGTAACATGTCCAGGCCCGTCTGAAGTTTTGCTAGAGTGCATTTTGGATGATCCAGAAGAGGATTGGGAGAAATGTCATATGGTCAGATGAAACCAAAATAGAACTTTTTGGTAAAACTCAACTCGTCGTGTTTTGGAGGGGGGACAAAGAATGCTGAGTTGCATCCAAAGAAAAAACACCATACCTACCTGTGAAAGCATGGGGGTGGAAACATCATGCTTTGAGGGGCTGTTTTTTTCTGCAAAGGGGAACCAGGAACGGGGGGTGACTGATCCGTGTAAAGGAAAAAGAATGAATGGGGCGGCACATGTATCGTGAGATTTTGAGTGAAAACCTCATTCGTAAGAAGCATTTCAAGGTCCTGGAGTGGGCTCCTAGCAGGTCCTCCAGGATCTCAACCCCATAGAAAATCTTTGGAGGGAGTTGAAAGTCCCGTGTTGCCCAGCGACCAGCCCCAAAAAAAAATCACTGCTCTAGAGGAGATCTGCATGGAGGAATGGGCCAAAAATACCACGGGGCAAACCAGTGTGTGAAAAAAAAACCCCTGTGTGAAGACTTACAGAAAAAAACGTTTTGGGGGACCTGTGTCATTGCCAAACAAAGGGTATATAACAAAGTATTAAGAAACTTTTGTTATTGACCAATACTTCAATTTTTCCACCATAATTTGCAAAATAAAAAAAAAATTTCATAAAAATCCTACAAAGTGATTTTTCCTCTGATTTTTTTTTCCTCCATTTTTTGGCTGTCATAGTTGACGTGTACCGATGATGAAAAATTACAGGGCCTCTCTCATCTTTTTTTAAGTGGGGATAACAAAACCTGCACAATTGGTGGGGCTGTCCCTATAGTCACTAACTCTACCCACATGTACATATTACTTCAACTACCTCAAAAACTAGCCGGTGCCCCCGCACATGACTTTTGCACCCGGTACCCCCCCCCCTGTATATATAGCTCCCTACTGTTTATTTTGTATTTGACTTCTGCTCTTTTTTTTTCTCAAAAAACACCTTTTTTTTTGTTAAAAATAAAAAATGGCACTGTTGGTTAAGGGCTGTAAGTAAAAAGCATTTCACTGTAATGTCTGCACCTGTTGGTAATTCGGCGCAATGTGACCAATTTACAATTTGATTTGAATTTGATTTGGGACTTAAATACTTTTTTTTTTCCCCCCCCACTGTAATAACCTGAACTGAGAGGTTGAGTAGATAACTGAAGCCTGTTCACCCAACTCTCACATCACAGATACACTGTCCTCTCTACATCACACGGAAGCCAGGGGGGCCCCCCCTAGAGAGCAGAGCGAGCTCACATCACAGATACACTGTCCCTCTCTTCTACATCACACGGGAGCCAGGCCCCCCTAGAGAGCAGAGCGGATCTCACAATCACAGATACACTGTCCTCTCTACATCACATCGGGAGCCAGGCCCCCCCTAGAGAGCAGAGCGGAGCTCACATCCACAGATTACACTGTCCCTCTCTTACATCACACGGAGCCCAAGGCCAAAACCTACGAGAGCAGAGCGCGGAGCTCACAAGCAGCACACGGAGCCAGGCCACCTAGAGAGCAGAGCGGAAGCTCACAGCAGCACACGGAGCCAGGCCACCTAGAGAGCAGAGCGGAGCTCCACAGCAGCACACGGAGCCCAGGCCACACTAGAGAGCAGAGCGGAGCTCTTTTTTTTTCACAGCAGGTCCTTGGAGAGGTTTTATCATCGTCCACTCCTGTAACTACGCCAACCTAATACAGTGAGGGAAAAAGTGTTTGATCCCCTGCTGATTTTGTACGTTTGCCCACTGACAAAGACATGATCAGGTCTATAATCCAGAAAAACGCATGTCCAAAAATTTTTATAAAAAAAAAATTGATTTGCATTTTAATGAGGGAAAATAAGTATTTGGACCCCTCTGTAAAAACATGACTTAGTACTTGGTGGCAAAACCCTTGTTGGCAATCACAGAGGTCAGACGTTTCTTGTAGTTTGGGGCCACCAGATAATCTCAGGAGGGATTTTTATTCACTCCCTCTTTGCAGATCTTTCTCCAAGTCATAAGGTTTCGAGGCTGAATCGTTTGGCAACTGAACCTTCAGCCTCCCTCCACAGATTTTCTATGGGATAAGGTCTGGTGGGACTGGCTAGGCCCACTCCAGGACCTTAATGTGCTTCTTCTTGAGCCACTCCTTTGTTGCCTTGGCCGTGTGTTTTTTGGGGCAATTGTCATGCTGGAATACCCATCCCTATGACCCATTTTCAATGCCCTGGCTGAGGGAAGGCGGTTTTTCACCAAGATTTGATGGTACATGGCCCCGTCCATCATCCCTTTGATGCGGTTGAAGTTGTCCTGTCCCCTTAGCAGAAAAAAAAAACATCCCCAAAGCATAATGTTTCCACCTCCATGTTTGATGGTGGGGATGGTGTTCTTGGGGTCATAGGCAGCATTCCTCCTCCTCCAAACATGGCGGGTTGAGTTGATGCCAAAAAGAGCTCGATTTTGGTCTCATCTGACCACAACACTTTCACCAAGTTCTCCTCTGAATCATTCAGATGTTCATTGGGCAAAAACTTCAGACGGCCCTGAGGTATATGTGCTTTCTTGAGCAGGGGGACCTTGCAGGCGCTGCAGGATTTCAGTCCTTCACGGGCGTAGTGTGTTACCAATTGTTTCCTTGGTGACTATGGGTCCCAGCTGCCTTGAGATCATTGACAAGATCCTCCCGTGTGGTTCTGGGTATGATTCCTCACCTGTTCTCCATGATCATTGCAACTCCACGAAGTGAGATCTTGCATGGAGCCCCCAGGCCGAGGGAGATTGACAGTTCTTTGATTGGAATCTGATTGATTGAATGATTCTGTGGGAAAGGAATCTTTTCTGATTGAGGAGGGCGTCAAATTACTTATTTCCCTCATTAAAATGCAAATCAATTTATACTATTTTTTGGACATGCGTTTTTCTCTGATTTTTTTAAACCTACCATTAAAATTAGACTGATCATTTCCTTTGGTCAGGGGGGAAAACGTACAAAATCAGGCAGGGGATCAAATATACTTTTTTCCCTCACTGTATCTGGATAATCGCCTCTCTCCGTTTCCATTGGCAAATTGTGCACGTTTTTATACGATGGCGGTGGACATTTCATTAGCGGGTTGTGCCGTTGTCAATTAAACACCATGACAGATGCCACTTGTGACATAGGCTATTCATGAGTTAAAATGTTGACGTGAGCGTGCAGGGTTTTACATTTATTTTTGATTTTTCCATGTGAGTCACATTGAGTTTGCGCTAGCTCTTCCATAAGGAAATCCTTACATTTTAGAAAATGCTCTTATTCAGAGCAACTTACAGGAGCAATTAGGGTTAAGTGCCTAGCTCGAATGGCACATTGGGACAGATTTTTCACCTAGTTGGCACTGGGATTTTTCCATGTGAGTCACATTGAGCTTGCTATCGCTTCTATAAGGAAATCCTTACATTTTAGTAATTAGGCAGACGCTCTTATTCCAGAGCGACTTACAAGAATAATTTAGGTATAAGTGCCTTGCTCAAGCATTTTTTCACCTAGTTAGTTGGCTTGGGGATTCGAACCAGCGACCTTTCGTTTACAGGCCCAACGCTCTTAAACCGCTAGGCTTGATGCGTGCATATGTGTTTGTGTGTGTGTTGTATGAGAGTGAATGCACTCACTTCCATGTTCATTTGCACAGTCAATGTGGGACCATATGGCTGTGTTCTCACCGCGGAGGGCTGGGCCGAGCCTGGCTGGACCTTCCCGCTGCTGGAGTGGGCGGAAGGCGATCCTCTTCCTCCTCTTCCTGAGGAAGACGTAGATTGCCGGACGTTACACCAGCAGGGTGACGATATGAATGGCAGGTAGAAGGACACCACCGACGAGTAGATGACAAAGTCAGGGTTGGAGATGGAGCACACCGTCGGGTCTTGCTGAGGGAGGAAGGGAGAAAACCACCACAATTTCAAAATGACTAAAACACCACATCAACAACGCGTCTCTTTCAGCACCAACGCTCGTACGGCCTTCTAGCAAGACAACTGTAGTAAGAGGCATTCTGTTATAGACACACTTCATAAAAAAAAAAATGTTGGTACACATTCGTAAAATGCTACCTGCTCAAAACCCCATGTAGCACTGACACATTTTGTAAAATCTCCACTTAAATCCATGGGTTGAGAAGCCTTCCATATTCTGATAGTTGGCCCGTTTTCTATAAGAGAGATGACGTGAAAACTGGCATTGACCCCTGTTGTAGTGTAATACATATTGCATGTTAGCTCTGTGTTCATTCGGACGTGATTGAAACACTGTTTGCTCCAGATCAATAGTGCATGCTTCACCCACACAGGGACTCTAGGAGGGAGACTGAACTTTGCCTGAGACGGACTAGAGCTCCTCTCCTTCACAGCCTAGTTCCACTACCAAACCCTGACTGGAGCCACATGGCCCTCCATCAACTCAAACCAGATTCTCAATATCTTTGCCTGCTGTGTTGCTGATGATCTTGAGATAAAACAAAATTAGATGGGAAGAAAATAAAACTGCATTATTTTATATAAAAAATAAATCAGGTTCTGCTCTTGTATCCATTATCAAATGTTGCTTTTGGCTCCAGTTAGCTGGAACTAAATTCTGTTTTTAAAAAACATTCCCAAACAGCACTCCACTCTGTTAGTTCCCTCATCTCCTGGGATGTGGATCTGACTACATAAAACCATCCCGTAATGGAGCTCCTCTCCTTCCCAGCCTAGTTCTACTACCAAACCCTGACTGGAGCTCAGCAAGGCCCCTGTGCTGGTGTAGTTTCACCTGTGGGGGTCTAATATCTCACCTGTTCTGGTTTCCTTGTCTGTATATCAGTATTGAACATAATTCTACTTCCATGACCATAATCTTTTAAGGTGTGTGTCTCATCTGTTCCGGTGACTGTTGCCTATTACAAAAATCAGTCTCTATAGCCTACAACAGGCTCGACATGTCCTGTAGATGTCTAAAAGGATTGGATGGGTGAAAAGCAATTAGGGACGGAAAACACTCCTAGGCCAACCAGAGGGTTTGGTGGAGCATCTACCATATTATACCCATCCAATCTTTCCAGATCTATGAGTAAGTAGTACAGGGTTATAGGGCCTCGCTGGCTAGATGTTAATTTCAAACTGGCATCCATTCTCATCTACACTGGCGTGTCTGACATACGCGAGGGGGATTTGTGGGTGCGTCTCACCTGTACTCACGTTTGTCTCACCTGATGTGTTGAATCCGAACAGAAGGGGGCAGGAGACAGCGGCAAGGCCAGGATCCACACTGTCCGCGATCATGGCTGAGACCCGCTTCCTGGAGCTGTGTGTGGTGGTTGTAGAGGACAGGCATCACCACCGCTGGTGTACCTGAGGATGGATCACACACAGAATTTGTAAGAGGGAGAAGCCAAAGAAGTTAGAAAAGTTAGAGGAAAGAAACAAAAGGGGGAGAAATAAGTTTGTAAAAGACAGACACCAAAGAAGTTTGATAAATTAGAAGTTAACAGAAAGAGAAAGAAGCATTAAGTGAAGTCCAATGAGCGTGATATCAAGTCCCACAATGGAACAGCAAACGTGAAGTGCTTCTATATTGAAAAACTGTTTCGCAATTACTCAATTGACTATTCAGCAATAAGGCCAGTGAAGCTTTGATAAAAAATGTTTATCAACCTTGTGTTTTATGCCAAGAATGCGTAATGAGCATGTGCAAACAGAGAGAGTAGAGGCTGTGTTGGAGAGGGAAACAGTAATTAGGGGCGAACCGATTTCAGACACTGATGCGACAACAGGTTTTATTAGTAACTAGATCACCATTGTTTACCCTCATCAACGTAATTATTCATTTTCTTCTCACGGCGAAAACTAAGGGGAGGGGAGGAAAGGGAAAGGGGAGACCTAGTTCAGTTGTACAAAAAAAAAAACTGATTGCATTCAACTGTATATATTCAACAATATACACTGCTCAAAAAAAAATAAAGGGAACACTAAAAATAACACATCCTAGATCTGAATGAATGAAATAATCTTATGAAATACTTTTTTCTTTACATAGTTGAATGTGCTGACAACAAAATCACACAAAAATTATCAATGAAAATCAAAATGTATCAACCCCTGGAGGTCTGGATTTGGAGTCACCCTCAAAATTAAAGTGGAAAACCACACTACAGGCTGATCCAACTTTGATGTAATGTCCTTAAAAAACAAGTCAAAATTAGGCTCAGTAGTGTGTGTGGCCTCCACGTGCCCTGTATGACCTCCCTACAACGCCTGGGCATGCTCCTGATGAGGTGGTGGATTGGTCTCCTGAGGGATCTTCCTCCCACACCTGGGACTAAAGCATCCGCCAACTCATGGACAGTCCTGTGGTGCAACGTGGCGTTGGTGGGATGGAGCGAGACATGATGTTTCCCAGATGTGCTCAATTGGATTCAGGTTCTTGGGGAAACGGCGGGCCAGTCCATAGCATCAATGCCTTCCTCTTGCAGGAAAAAACTGCTGACACACTCCAGCCACATGAGGTCTAGCATTGTCTTGCATTAGGAGGAACCCAGGGCCAACCGCACCAGCATATGGTCTCACAAGGGGTCTGAGGATCTCATCTCGGTAACCTAATGGCAGTCAGGCTACCTCTGGTGAGTACATGGAGGGCTGTGCAGCCCCCCAAAGAAATGCCACCCCACACCATGACTGACCTACCGCCACACCGGTCATGCTGGAGGATGCTGCAGGCAGCAGAATGTTCTCCACGGCGTCTCCAGGGGACTCTGTCACGTCTGTCACCATGTGCTCAGTGATGAACCTGCTTTCATCTGTGAAGAGCACAGGGTGCCAGTGGCAAATTTGCCAATCTTGGTGTTCTCTGGCAAATTGCCAAACGTCCTGCAACGGTGTTGGGGCTGTAAGCACAACCCCCACCTGTGGACGTCGGGCCCTCTTACCACCCTCATGGTTTCTGTTTCTGACCGTTTGAGCAGACACATGCACATTTTGTGGCCTGCTGGAGGTCATTTTGCAGGGCTCTGGCAGTGCTCCTCCTGCCCTCCTTGCACAAAGGCGGAAGTAGCAGGGTCCCTGCTGCTGGGTTGTTGCCCTCCTAATAACGGCCTCCTCCACGTCTCCTGATGTAGCTGGCCTGTCTCCTGGTAGCGCCGCCATGCTCTGGACACTAACGCTGACAGACACACAGCAAACCTTTCTTGCCATAGCTCGCATTGATGTGCCATCCTGGATGAGCTGCACTACCTGAGCCACTTGTGTGGGTTTGTAGACTCCGTCTCATGCTACCACTAGAGTGAAAGCACCCGCCAGCATTCAACAAGTGACCAAAACATCAGCCAGGAAGCATAGGAACTGAGAAGAGGTCTGTGGTCACCACCTGCAAAACCAGTCCTTTATTGGGGGGTGTCTTGCTAATTGCCTATAATTTCCACCTGTTTGTTGGGTCTATTCCATTTGCACAAAACAGCATGTGAAATTTATTGTCAATCAGTGTTGCTTTTCCTAAGTGGACAGTTTGATTTCACAGAAGTGTGATTGACTTGGAGTTACATTGTGTTGTTTAAGTGTTCCCTTTATTTTTTTGAGCAGTGTATATATATATATATATATATATAAACGAATAGGAAAAAAGTATAAATATACTCAAACATATTTTTTTTTAACACAAAAATGTAAAGTGGTTGTCCCACTGGCTATCACAAGGTGAATGCACCAATTTGTAAGTCGCTCTGGATAAGAGCGTCTGCTAAATGACGTCAATGTAAATGTAAATGCAACTGAAATGTGTCTTCCGCATTGAACCCAACCCCTCACCCCTCAATGTGCGGTGGGCTGCCTTAATCAACATCCTCGCCATCGGTGCCCGTGGAACAGTGGGTTAACTGCATTGCTCAGGGGCAGAACGACAGATTCGTATTTTGTCCGCTCTGGGATTCGATCCAGCAACCTTTCGAGATTTGAAAAACTTCAGAACACTTCAGTGTGGATCCATGTTGAACTCTGACCATCACATTATCAACTCAGGTTGTATTTATTTTTATATCTTCATACTCCTTGTTTGTCTTAATATATTTGTATTACTAAACAACACCATAAACTATGTGACATTATGAATGTCCTGCATTTTACTACAAATGCATCGCAATACCACTATATGTTTTGTGCTTTGAAAGGCCACTCTATCAAATGCCCAAAACAAATATGCCCCCAGTTGCAGGGTCTATTCTGTCTGGAAAACAAATACATCATAATAATAAACTTGTAATGTTTCCTGGGAGAGCAATGATTAAATCATTGGGACCACCGCTGCTGCTTGCATCATTACAGTACATACAGTGTACACACGATGCACACTGGACATTTAAACAGACCATCTCTCTCTTTGTTTCTCTCCCTCTCTCTGTATCTCTCCCTGTTTATCTCTGTCTCTCTGTGTTTCTCTCTCGGTTTTCTCTCTCTCCCTCTCTCTCTCTCTCTCTCTGTGTTTCTCTCTCTGTATCTCTCTCTGTTTCTCTCTGTCTTTTTTCTGCCTGTTTCTATCTCTCTGTTTCTTTCTCTCTCATACACACAAACCAATGCACAAACGCCCACACACACGCACAGCTGCACGCATGCATACAAACACACTTCTCACCAAGGTGTTAATGATTCACCTGTCAGGACTAAAGCTGCTAATCAGTGATTCTCAGCACAAAGGCACACACCTACATAGAATAACCATACGCCTTCACTCTAAACAACAAACAAACACACCACACACACACACAATGTATTCTGGCCCCTGTGTTCCTATTTATTTGATGGTTAAGAGCACGTTGTGCCCAATAGTCGTGTGGGTTCAGCCCCCACAGAGTTCTTAAATATGAACTATAACATGAGCTGTAAAAACTAAGCAAATAAATAATGTACATTTTTTTTAAATGTATTTTATTTAAACTTTATTTAACCAGGTAAGCCAGTTGAGAACAAGTTCTCATTTACAACTGCGACCTGGCCAAGATAAAGCAAAGCAGTGCGATAAAAAACAACAACACAGAGTTACATATGGGGTAAAAAAAACAAAACATAAAGTCAAAAATACAACAGAAAATATATATACAGTGTGCGAATGTAGTAAGTTATGGAGGTAAGGCAAATAAATAGGCCATAGTGCAAAATAGTTACAATTTCGTATTAACACTGGAATGATAGATGTGCAAAAGACGATGTGCAAATAGAGATACTGGGAAAGCAAAAAAAATAACAATATGGGGATGAGGTATTTGGGTGGGCTAATTTCAGAATGGCTGTGTACAGGTGCAGTGATCGGTAGGCTGCTCTGACAACTGACGCTTAAAGTTAGTGAGGAGATAAGAGTCTCCAGCTTCAGAGATTTTTGCAGTTCGTTCCAGTCATTGGCAGCAGAGAACTGGAAGGAAATGGCGGCCAACGGAGGTGTTGGCTTTGGAATGACCAGTGAGTTTTACCTGCTGGAGCGCAGACTACGGGTGGGTGTTGCTATGGTGACCAGTAAGCTAAGATAAGACAGGGATTTGCCTAGCAGTGATTTATAGATGACCTGGAGCCAGTGGGTTTGGCGACGAATATGTAGTGAGGGCCAGCCAACAAGAGCGTACAGGTCACAATGGTGGGTAGTATATGGGGCTTTGGTGACAAAACAGATGGCACTGTGATAGACTACATCCAATTTGCTGAGTAGAGTGTTGGAGGCTATTTTGTAAATGACATCGCCGAAGTCAAGGATCGGTAGGATAGTCAGTTTTACGAGGGCATGTTTGGCAGCATGAGTGAAGGAGAGCTTTGTTGCGAAATAGGAAGCCGATTCTAGATCTAACTTTTGATTGGAGATGCTTAATGTGAGTCTGGAAGGAGAGTTTACAGTCTAACCAGACACCTAGCTATTTGTAGTTGTCCACATACTCTAGGTCAGACCTGCCGAGAGTAGTGATTCTAGTCGGGTGTGGGCGGGGTGGGCGGGTGCAAGCAGTGTTCGGTTGAAGAGCATGCATTTAGTTTTACTAGTGTTTAAGAGCAGTTGGAGACTACGGAAGGAGTGTTGTATGGCGTTGAAGCTCGTTTGGAGGTTTGTTAACATAGTGTCCAATGAAGGGCCAGATGTATACAAAATGGTGTCGTCCGCATAGAGGTGGATCCGAGCGTCACCAGTAGCAAGAGCGACATCATTGATATACACAGAGAATAGAGTCGGCCCGAGAATTGAACCCTGTGGCACCCCCATAGAGACTGCCAAGAGGTCCAGACAACAGGCCCTCCGATTTGACACATTGAACTCTATCTGAGAAGTAGTTGGTGAACCAGGTGAGGCAGTCATTTGAAAAACCAAGGCTATTTAGTCTGCCAATAGGAATGCGGTGGTTGACAGAGTCGAAAGCCTTGGCCAGGTCGATGAAGACGGCTGCGCAGTACTGTCTTTTATTGATCGCGGTTATAATATCGTTTAGGACCTTGAGCGTGGCTGAGGTGCACCCATGACCAGCTCGGAAACCAGATTGCATAGCGGAGAAGGTACGGTGGGATTCGAAATGGTCGGTGATCTGTTTGTTTAACTTGGCTTTCAAATACTTTCGAAAGGCAGGGCAGGATGGATATAGGTCTGTAACAGTTTGGATCTAGAGTGTCACCCCCTTTGAAGAGGGGGATGACCGCGCGGCAGCTTTTCCAATCTCTGGGGATCTCAGACATTACAAAAGAGAGGTTGAACAGGCTAGTAATAGGGGTTTGCGACAATTTCGGCAGCTAATTTTAGAAAGAAAGGGTCCAGATTGTCTAGCCCAGCTGATTTGTAGGGGTCCAGATTTTTCAGCTCTTTGTGTGAAGGAAAAAGTGGGGGGGGGGCATGGGCAAGTTGCAGCGGAGGGTGCAGAGCTGGTGGCCCGGGTAGTGGTAGCCAGGTAGAAAGCATGGCCAGCCGTAGCAAAATAGTTGTTTTAAATTCTCGATTATTGTAGATTTATCGGTGGTGGACAGTGTTTTCCTAGGCTCAGTGCAGTGGGTGGGGGGCAGGAGGAGGTGCTCTTATTCTCCATGGACTTTACAGTGTCCCAAAATTTTTTGGAGTTAGTGCTACATACCCAATGCACATCAACAGTAAAGACGATAAGTATTTTTACAATATTATACAGCACGCTAACCTAGAGGGTACAGGGACTTCATACAGCACACACACAAACCAAGGTGATCAGAGCCAGCAAAGGTTTATGAATGCAATCTCTTGTGAGAGAGTTTATAATCAAATATTTAAGGCTCACTTGAAGAGGAAGCAGACAACTACACACGTCATCCAACTGGAGGTACAGTAATGATAAATAGTGCTGTATATAAAGTCTGCCATATGCACACACACACACACACACCTCACTCCTACTGTAATATGCCCACTTTAACACACATTTAAAAAATAAAACGCACCAAAGAAAAAACTATAGAAAAAAACTCAAGACACGCACACACATTTTCTCTTACACACACAACGCTCACAAACACACACAATTAGCCCCTTTACCTGTCGATGCTGATAGCACACAGGTTGAGAATGCTGGCGGTGCACATCATGACGTCCAGGGTGACAAAGATGTTACAGTACATCCTGCTGAAGAGCCCACGCCCCCTCCGACCACCTGCACAGGTACACACAGGGTCACATGACCACACATTCACACATCTTCAATATCAATCAACATAATCAACACTCACAACATCAACATATTATTCTCTCCCTCTCTCTCTCCTCCACAATACCACATGATCGGAAAAAAAAACCCCACACAGTTCAATTATGCCCCCCACATTCACACCCATCCCAGAAGGACAATTACACACTCCCAGTTCCAGCCCGCCTCACCCAGACAGATAGTGCTGCTCAGACAGGCCCTTCCCTTAGGCACTATAATACGTGGTAACAACTGTCTGACAGATATGTGTTCTGAGCTGCATCGCCTGACTGCTGGATCTCCTGACCTTATATGGTAACTGTTGTAGAAACATTTTACTAGATAATTAACTCAAAAATATCTCTCAAGACATCAGAGCCTGTGAATTTAAGAATTTAGACTTTATTTAAAAAACAAAGCCGAGCCTTTTTCCAAAGAGACAAAGACTGTCCCTTTTCGCCAAGAGCTCAATTTTATAGCCACATGTACAAACATTCCTAACTTTTTTTTAGTTCGTACCACCCTCTCATTCGATCATTCTATTGGCTGCGTGCCTAGCCCCTTCTCAAAAGCCCCTTCTTAAAAAACTAATGTAAATGCAAACCAGATGTCTAGAACAACCCCATGGCCTCAGTTTAAAAAACCCTGTAAAATACCACATCATATCCTTAATGTCTATATTCATTATTTAAACATATATCTGGATTATAAAATATCAACATGTTCATTCTGTTTCACCATTATCATTTCATAATACATTATAAAACATTTATCATTCATCATCCTCTCAGCCCCTGAGATTATGTGCATGTGGCCATGTGTCAGGTCATAAGGTCATAAACATAAAGAAACGCAAACACTAGCTCCATTGTTACTTCTATCTCCACAGCCATCACGTCATTCACATTCCTAAACCAGCTGCAGAAGTTTTCATGAAAAACACATAAATTATCTCTGCTCTGAATTCAACTGGCTCTCAATCCATAAACACTCCAAGGCATATAGATTTTCAATTTTACAACAGATCCATGCTTATTACTAATATTATTATTTTACCTTTGCCTACACTTGCCTTCATGATACATAAAATAACACCACATATCCCCCCTTTGGGGACATTATAATATTGTCCCATCAATACAAAAATTAATCACTCATATCACAAGTATTATAACAATCAAAATAATCAATATCCATATCTAATCAATTAATTGCCATGTCAACATCACTAAGCATTAATATTATAAGTTATTCAGATCAGTCAGTCCACTTATAATTTATAATCATAATCAAATGAATTACCCAAAACAACTTAAAATGACAATTCTTAATTAGTCACCTTTGTTCCATCATTCAAGTTAAAACTCTCACCTTGGCACATCATACTGGCTGAATGTATATTTATATTATACTAATTCTAGCATGAACTTCCTCATAACAAGAATTACATCAGATCAGTACCCTAATGCCATTGTCCAAATTACTATAAATTTAGTAGTGTATAATACCTCCTTAATCAACATACTACCTCAACTAACACTCCTTCCTCCACCGGCACTCAATCTTCTGGCGTCTTCATTATTCTTCATTATGTTGTTCATAGTTCATCTTGAATTTCCCATAACAATGTCCCAATTCCAATGTCACACCTGAAACCACACACCTCCACCATCATCCTGTTTTGTCCATGTGCAACCCAGTATATTGCTTTGATTTGATGCAGAAGTGGGTCGGACAGGAACATCTTCAACGCCTTTGTTGTTTCCTCTTCAGCCAAGTAGAGGATTTTTGGTTTTTATTGAGGTTTACACCGTTCTGAGCCAATTGATCTCTGCAATGCATTACGACACCATCCGTTGTAACCTCAGGAAAGGACAGATCATAACAGTTCAGTTGAGTTAATTTCCAATCCAAAACATCCCTAGTAACATCATCTACATGACAAATCATTATGTTTCACATTCTCCCTTGAATTCTTCCCAAATTAATATAACCCAATTGTTTTTATTGTAACATTCCTATATTTTTCTCATACTCTATTTGACATTAAGTTTCCCTTTCCTTGTTCCTATTCTAACACTTGCTTATACTTCTCTCTTCTAATAACACTTTCCCCTGGAAATCTAACACCAAATACTACATCAAATTGTTTATCTAAGTCTTAGACTGTTCTCCTTATGTCTATGATTCACCTGTCTCTTTCTTTCATTACCTTAAGGTCACACTACCCCATGTGACTTCCCCATACTCTTTGTGCTGGTTTCTCACACACCAATACTATTTAACCCTAGTATTTTAATAGTGATCCCTTCCTGTATTTTTAGTTATGGTTCCTGCCTGTGCAAGAATCTACATTCTACTCCTTTCTATATCCCTTCTATGTCTTGTTCTTCTGCTCTTTATTATTATTCTCAGTACTCCATTCCCCTTATTCTCAGGTAACTAGTCAAGTACATAGAAATCAATGATAAGGATATCTGGTGCATCTTGGAGATCTGGAATCTCTCAATCATCAGTTCCCTCACTCTGGTACAATGGTTAAGATGATACCCAATACTCCCCTCTATCCGTACCATCGTTGGTATAACCTGGACAACAATATGTAGGTCACTTCTGTTGTTAACCTTCCCCATCACTAGGATCTCCGATCAGCCAAAGTCCCTCTCAATCTATCGACATCGGTCTGTGAAAAGTGTCCTTCTATCAGCCTTCTCATAAGGAAACTCAGAGTTACTGCTGCAAAAACACAAGCACAGACACACACAAAAAACAACAATACTACCCAATGGCTGAGGTTGGAACACTCCTATAGTGGAAAACATTAATCTTAGTATCTGTCTCCACCAGTTTTACCATCATTAAGGCAGCCAACACACCTGGTACAAGCCCCTCCACATAGGGTCTTTCCAGCTCTTTCTTCTGTATCTTCTTTTGCCATCACATAGTCTCCAGGGCACAGAAAATACTCAGATTATCCTACTCAGTTGGGCAGAGTTATCTTCACCCATGAAAAAATAAAATCTTAAGAACATTGTTAGTTTAGGTGAGACACAGTATGCTACTCATGTCCTCTCATCCGTCAAGAGAAGCCTTGAGATTATGAAGCACACCTGCTTCCAGCTTGTTGTAGTCCACGTATCTCATAGACAGACCACCTCTACACCATGCCTCCTATCACAAAAACAAAAAATGATTTTAACCTAACCCATAACACATTATTACTACTTTCACATCCTTAATACACCTTGCATATTTCCCCACAAAACCATAATAAACCATTAAAACCTCTGTAATCCCAACTTCCCCCCTTGGACACATACATCACATCGTGATTTATGTGTACAAAAACAAAACAAAACAATATTGCCCTATCAAACCTAAAATAATAACTAACTTTAAAATAACAACCCTTGAGCATATCTTTACTTAACTGTATTCCATAACACTATTCAATGAATACTTCTCATTCAGGACTAACTCTCTCACTACATCCTTATCCTGTTTAGACTAATTTATATATATATAGGATTTTTCCAATTTGTAAACTTCTTCACAATTATCCTTATATTTTATCTAACCCCTTAATTCAGCATGCCTCTAGAATTCATAGTGCGGTTGATCAGATCACACTATAAAGCCAGGACAGATTTCAGAGGTCATTGAAATCATTCAATGAATTGTTTTCATCTATAGTATACTACTTCTAACAACCATCAATAGTTTTCATAAATGTTGTAATTCCTTAGTACAGCTCTTTTCAAAATAAATCATACATATTTACTTATCCCTCAGTAAATAACCCCCTTACATGTGTATGCCCCTTTAAGATATTTCACTTCCATCCTGTCAAAAAACCCCAAATAGAAATAAAAATCCTATACAACTAACATTTCATACTAAGTAGTTTGTTTGTGGTTATTTGAACACCAATATAGTAAACAATAACCAAACAAAAATGGCCAGGCCTTATTTATTTTTGTAAACCTCCCTATGACAACCTAAAAATAAAAACTACTTAATTTTACTAACTAGTTCCACCCTAGCCTACAGACTTTTCTAACCTCCCCAAATAAAGAAATCCCCATGTTCCTGGAAGAGAAAGTATACATGTCGTTAACATATAATCATCAATCCAAAGATAGTAATTACACACAAAACATCATAAACCTATAACCCCTTTTTAGTAATTTAAACGTCGCAAACTGTTGCATCGATGTTTTCTTTTTTTTTCCCCAAATATAAACTTATTGTTTCATAATCCAAAACCCATAAAAAGATGTCTACTTAATCCATCAAAGTCAACAGCAACACTACCTCCCAAGGTTCAACGTACTATAAACAATTCATCGTTATCTGAAGTAATAAAACATCATCATAACTCACTGCTGTTTAAACAAACAATATAATGTCATAATAAAATGATCAATTATCAAATATCGTTCCTTATTCAACTATCGAGACATGTTCTTCATTAGTTAATCGTCTCCACAAAGCAATACTACCTAATAACATATTCTCATTCTCCTAAATATAAACCAATAAAACATCCAATTCACCAATATGCTATTTCAATTACTATGTTATCCTATTCGACATAGATTGGTAGGACATCTTTCCTATAATGTTATCAACGAAACCAGTATTCACATCAATAACATCAATGTAAAAGATTTGCTTTCTGTCCCCTACTGGATTCGAACCAGGGACCCTCTGCACACATTGACAACTTTCACCATAAAAGTACCATTACCCGTCGCTCCACCAGTGCCACACAAAAGCATCTACTTCCAGTTCATAGAGCAAAATGACATCACCCAACGAAAACCACACTAGCTTTCACCGTTAACTAGCTAGCAATCTCCTGCCAATAACATCCCACGACCTCCCACAAACCACGCGATCCCCCGTACACCTAACGTACCCATAACGTCCATTATAGCGCTCTCATGTTTCAGGCAAGTTTAACATCCACAGAGAAAAATTGGAAAATTCTTCAATTTTTCCTAGCAGACGAAATAAAACCACTTTCAAACAGCATTCTGCATTTACCTCTATCATAGGGTTTAAAAAACCCCACTTAAACAACATTAAACCATCCTAAATTGCCATAGTAACCTATATCCTATTTCTCCTGTAATCAACTAAAATCATAGCCACACAATTAAACCATCACTCCGCCATTACAGAATGAATTAACTATCCTTGCTATGTAAGCTACAAGTAACACAAACACTTGCTATAGTTTTACCTCATATATTGAAATCATCCATTTATCACAATCCAATTGATTTATAGACATATTTCACCATTGTCACTCGTTTAATCTAGCAAAACCTCATTCAATGACTAAAAATTATTACCACGTAGTCTCCTCTCCATACCCGTTAACATTTTAGCAGATGCTCTTTTTCCAAACAACACTCACTTCGTGAGCTCATACATTCCTTTACTTATACTAGCCCCCCTTGGGAATCGAACACCCAACCCTGGCGTTGTAAGCACCGTGCTCTACCAACTGAGCTACACAAGCCACAGATGAGCGTATAGCGCCCTTTTCTGATAATGTTATAATTGTAGCCTATTGCATTACTTTTGTTTTTAAAATATACGTTTGTTTAGTCAACAAAATCTAGAACCCACTATAAATGGGTGCTTATTCACTCAGCATAATAACCAAAGCTCCTTGCATCCCCTAGTTCACGTAATGAAAATACATTATGATTCTACAATTCACCAAATATTCGCATACACCACTGGTGACGCAAACCATAGAATAAAATAATAACAATTAGAATTTTGTCAAATAGATGTTTTCCATCCAACTATTCAAAATTCTTTTAAATAACTATTTCAGCTCGATACAGTCAAACAAGTATAACTCTCTTTTTACCGGAAACTAATTCATGCTTTTAGTAAAATCTATTCACATCCCAACAATAGCTAAACTATACTTAGAAAACCTAGACTCTGTTCAGCGATGCAGAATCCATGCTTTATCGAAATGACAAGTTAATCCTCTTTTATTCCAATGATAATAGTCAGTAGTATTAGTATCTGGAACATACCACACTTTATCAGAAAATAGTTCTGAAGGACACAGTTCTCACACGCTCAACGTAATCAACTTAGCAGTCAACAAGTCAAAAAGTCCCCACATTCATTGATTTGAAAACAGATCTAACAACCTAACCAAATGAATTATATATCTGCTTCTGAAAATAATATATAGTTTATTATTATGCTTTAATTCTACCACATGTCCTATGTACTCTCTCCCATTTCCACATCCACCTACGTTTTTTGAACAAAGTCAACACCTATAATTTTATTATTTTACGTAGTCAATTTATCATAATACTGCATTACCTCTAACGTTTCTAAATATATCGTCCGAACATACTCTAACAGATGTATCAAAATACAAATGCATAGACGTCATATGACCACACCAATAAACGTGACCTGTTCCTCCAACAGGATTTATTCTACCCCTCCTGGTAACGTGAATTTTCTACACTCAGTTGGTCAATGAATACCCACGCACCATTTATTCTTCTCTTTCCTAAGTGATTGGGCACACCCTTTCTCCATCAGACAGAAGCTTCAAACAACCTCAAATAGATTTCCCTTCCTTACAGAAAGACTATCTACTTACAGGATTTAATATTATATTCTCACTCACACAGATGAGCAGACCTACTCTATATATAACACTTTATCAAAATTTGGAAGCCCTTGTAGCTATTTAACCCGTTCACCTACTCAGGATGACCTAACTTTTTTCCTGATAGACCCTACATAATATTGACATCATCACAACACAGGATGATTCACTACTTACCCGTACAGACCTCTAACAAAGAATTTATCATCAGAGCGGTATCCGTAAGTAATCTTGTCTGTTCAGGCCAATGGAATGCTAATTATAGCTATCCAAAGCGGTATCCACAAGATTTCTATTTATAGCCCCCTAGGTATTACATACCTGGACTTCACTACTACGCTTTTCTAAGCGACCTGTCAATTCTGCCCTAATTTTTCTGTTACACTTCCTCAACACAGAAAAAGAAGCGGTATTACCCCAGGATTTCTGCCTACCTATGCAGTCCTCAAGACGATTAACGTCTAAAGCGGTATCTGCAGGACTTAACCTGTTATTGTCTGATCGCTCAACCAGCCGTACAACCACCCATGTCAAAATGACCCAGACAGAGCAATCAGCAAGATGAATCAACTGAATCAAATGAATCAAATCAATTGAACAGACGGTTCAGACAAACAACAGCAACATGTATTCTTAAATTCAAAAGCTCATAGTCTAACTTTCTGGTTCTTAAATTTGGAGAGACCTACTTGGTATTTCTTTAGATGTTGCCGAGCCCCGGATCGGACCACACAAACTTTATACTATTTTAGTAAGAACTTCTTACCTTTTTAAAAGCGGCCGCTTTTGTTTGTATGGTCCGTCCAAGCCGTTTCACAACTGCAAATACATACCGTCACTGATCCCTATCAAGTCCCTTCGTGGTCGCCAATTATGTTGTAGAAAATTTTACTAGATAATTAACTCAAAAATATCTCTCAAGACATCAGAGCCTGTGAATTTAAGAATTTAGACTTTATTTAAAAAACAAAGCCGAGCCTTTTTTCCAAAGAGACAAGACTGTCCCTTTTTCGCCAAGAGCTCAATTTTATAGCCACATGTACAAACATTCCTAACTTTTTTTTAGTTCGTACCACCCTCTTCATTCGATCATTCTATTGGCTGCGTGCCTAGGCCCCTTCTCAAAAGCCCCTTCTTAAAAACTAATGTAAATGCAAACCAGATGTCTAGAACAACCCCATGGCCTCAGTTTAAAAACCCCTGTAAAATAACACATCATATCCTTAATGTCTATATTCATTATTTAAACATATATCTGGATTATAAAATATCAAACATGTTCATTCTGTTTCACCATTATCATTTCATAATACATTATAAAACATTTATCATTCATCATCCTCTCAGCCCCTGAGATTATGTGCATGTGGCCATGTGTCAGGTCTAAGGTCATAAACATAAAGAAACGCAAACACTAGCTCCATTGTTACTTCTATCTCCACAGCCATCACGTCATTCACATTCCTAAACCAGCTGCAGAAGTTTTCATGAAAACACACATAATTATCTCTGCTCTGAATTCAACTGGCTCTCAATCCATAAACACTCCAAGGCATATAGATTTTCAATTTTACAACAGATCCATGCTTATTACTAATATTATTATTTTACCTTTGCCTACACTTGCCTTCATGATACATAAAATAACACCACATAACACACACACAATCACACCCCTTCACATGCACCCTTCCTCTCCTTATGGCGTCCAGTCAAACACCCTATATCACGCTCAGCTCCCTCCCTCCCCTCCCCAACCCATCCCTGGTCCCCCCTCCCTCCCCCACCCAGGTGGACCCTTACCTCCAGGTAGACGGCCCAGGGCATGACCAGCGAGGCCACCAGCAGGTCAGCTACAGCCAGGCTCACCACCAGGTAGTTGGTGGTGGTCTGTAGGGACCTCTCCCGCACCACAGCCAGACACACCAGCACATTGCCAAACACGATGGCCAGGATGAGTAGGGAGTAGAGCATGGCGTAGTAGCTACGCTCCGTATCCTCCTCCTCCCAACCACCAGTGGAATTCCCATGGAGGAGGTCTTCCCGAATCTGTTCCGAATCATTCCAGAAGAAGCGTTCAGAGGCGCTAAACATTGTCATGGAGACGTCTCGGTGACATGGGCTGGGTGAGAGACCTGTATGGGAGAGAGGGACAGGGATGGAGCTGATCCCATTAACCCACTAAGAGGAATTCCCATACATGTGATATGAGATATACGCCCCATAGGGAAACCCTGAGTCACATAAACATCTAATCTGATTTTTAGTTTATTTTTATTTCACCTTTATTTAACCAGGTAAACCAGTTGAGAACAAGTTCTCATTTACAACTGCGACCTGGCCAAGATAAAGCAAAGCAGTGCGATAAAAACAACAACACAGATGTGCAAAAGATGATGTGCAAATAGAGATACTGGGGTGCAAAATAAATAACAATATGGGGATGAGGTAGTTGGATGGTCTAATTTCAGAATGGCTGTGTGCAGGATCCCCATGACCAAGATCTACACTCAGTGGCCAGTTTATTAGGTACACCACCCCATTCATGAAAAGGGTTCGCTCCTACAGACGTGGCCGTGCTTGCTATATAAAGCAGGTAGACAGGCATCGAAGCATTCAGTTACTGTTCGACTGAACATTAGAATGGGCAAAACGAGTGACCTAAGCGACTTTGAGCGTGGTATGATCGTTGGTGCCAGGCACGCCGGTTCCAGTATCTCAGAAACGGACGGCCTCCTGGGCTTTTCATACACGACAGTGTCTAGGGTTTACTGAGAATGGTGCGACAAACAAAAAACATCCAGTCAGCAGCAGCCCTGTGGGCGAAAACAGCTCGTTGATGAGAGGTCGAAGGAGAATGGAAAGAATTGTGCAAGCTAACAGGCAGGCCACAAACAGGCAAATAATGGGGCAGTACAACAGTGGTGTGCAGAACGGAATCTCGGAACGCACAACTCATCAGTCTTATTGCAGCAGACGACCACGCCGGGTTCCACTCCTATCAGCTAAAAACAAAAAGAAGCGACACCAGTGGGCACGCAATCACCAACACTGGACAATTGAAGAGTGGAAAAACACATCGCCTGGTCCGACGAATCCTGGTTCCTGTTGCGTCATGCTGATGGCAAAGTCAGGATTTGGCGTAAGCAGCATGAGTCCATGGCCCCATCTTACAGTGGCTTGCGAAAGTATTCACCCCCTTGCCATTTTTCCTATTTTGTTGCCTTACAACCTGGAATTTAAATGGATTTTGGGGTGGGGGGGGGGGGGGGGTTGTATCATTTGATTTACACAACATGCTTACCACTTTGAAGAATCTCAAATATATTTTGATTTGTTTAACAGTTTTCTGGTTACTACATGATTCCATATGTTATTTCATAGTTTTGATGTCTTCACTATTATTCCACAATGTAAAACATTTTAAAAATAAAGAAAAACCCTTGAATGAGTAGGTGTGTCCAAACTTTTGACTGGTAGTGTATATGGCAACCATTAATGGCGGCAGGTAGCTTAGTGGTTAAGAGCGTTGTGCCAGTAACCGAAAGGTCGCTGGTTCTAATCCCCGAGCCGACTAGGTGAAAAATCTGTCGATGTGCCCTTGAGCAAGGCACTTAACCCTAATTGCTCCTGTAAGTCGCTCTGGATAAGAGCGTCTGCTAAATGACCAATTATTTATTCCCCATTCGGAACACGGTATCCCTCCCTCACATCTGATATAAAGCCATCACATATGACTGGCCAGGGTAAGAGGGCTGGAGACGGAGTGATGTTCTCTCAGACTCCCAGTCTTAATGCCAAAATAAATGAGTTCTCAGTCTTTACAATAAAACGTTACTGTCGTTATTCACTTTATATTTCCGGCGGTTTCACAGCTTAATGTCGTAGATGTGAATCTGATGAAGGCTGCTAGAGGTTAAGTCACTGTTTTCTGCCGGACCACTGCAGCAGACACATAGTCGGTTGGCACGATCATCAATTTCATCTTATTGCAACAGTATTCACTTTTTAATAAAAGGTTGTTGCTGATGATTTCCCACTCAACCCCAACAGCCATGTCTTATTGCCTTTGGCCTGTTACGGTAAACCATCTCCATCAGAGAGAGCTGATCACTCCCTAGATGGCAGTTTGAGTTTCTCTCTCTGGCTCTCAAATTCAAATTCAAGCTGATTTATTGGCATGAAAAACATTGCTTCAATATTGCCAAAGCAACAATGTATACAATGTACATTGTAATAAAATAATGAAGAATGATAATATAAAATGAGAGTAAATAATAATACAAATAAAGAAAAAAATACAATAATAATAAAATGGTAACAGTCAATAGTAGAAATAATAATAAATAGAAAAGGCTAAACATGGAAAATGAAAATATTACTAACTTATAACTAACTGCCATCCTCACCATTACATCAGTACTACAACTATCATCATCATCATTACTCTGCTATCATTATCATCACCCCTACCACTACTATTTGGAATAATAATGATAACAATAATAATAATAACAATAACAATAATAATAATAATAATAATAATAAGTAAGTTACTGCTTAATATGCAGATGTTATTATTCAGTGTCCCTCAGGCTATTGAAGGCAAACACAGAATAACCGTTGCTCCTTCGCCCATTAGTATTTTTGTTTTTCCTCTGGGTTTAATAAGTTAAAATGTTGAATAAATGTAGTAATTTCTGTGAATAATGAATCTCTTGGTGAGGAGAGAAAGTGCATCTCTGTTTCTACCTCCCCCTGTCGTTCAGGGACCACACACACGCTCCTCTCTTGGGTAGCCATGTCTTTTTATGTCTGCCGGTTTCTATTACAAATTAGTGGTCACTCAGCCTGTACTTGGTCGACGACTTGACTCCCTCCTGGTGATGCCTCTTCACCCCTCCTCTCCCCTCATATTCTTTCCTCTTCTCCTCTCATATTCTTTCATCCGTTCCCCTCCTCTCTTCCCCTCCTTTCACCTCCCCTCCCCTCCTCTTCTCTTCTCTCCCCTCCCTCTTCTCAAGCTTTGTAGTCCCACAGAGCTCCCACTACTCTCCATCCCCACCATACTAACCTTGCTGTTCCAGAATCATTCCTGCGTCTCCTACTCTCTACAGCTGTAATAAGGACTCTGCTCTATTCTCTCCGTTCATATTCTCTATTCTTGTCTATTCCCTGGTTCAGATTCAGAACAGGATCTCTATTCTTGTCTATTCCCTGGTCCATTATCTACTCTCAGTCCACTCTATATCTACTTTCTATCCCTCTACTTCCTGATTCTACTCATGTATTTTTTTATATATTCCCTGATGCTACAGGTAACTTCCAAAATAAAGGAAACAGTTGAGTAAATGAGGGATACAACATTTATCATGTATAAAAATGTCCAGTTGCCCATTATTTTGGCTACCATGGCTAGAAGAGTCAGTGACTTTGAAAGAGGGGTCTCAAGAATGTGTGTGTGTGTGTGTGTGTGTGTGTGTGTGTCTCAGTCACCAGATCTCAACCCAATTGAACACTTATGGGAGATTCTGGAGCGGCGCCTGAGACAGCGTTTTCCACCACCATCAACAAAACACCAAATGATGTCATTTCTCGTGAACGAATGCTGTCGCATCCCTTCAATAGAGTTCCAGACACTTGTAGAATCTATGCCAATGTAACCGGTGTGAAATGGCTAGCTAGTTAGCGGTGCGCGCTAGGGGGGTGAGTGTAACCGGTGTGAAATGGCTAGCTAGTTAGCGGTGCGCGCTAGTAGCATTTCAATCGGTGACGTCACTCGCTCTGAGACATTGAAGTAGTTGTTTCCCTTGCTCTGAAAGGGCCGCGGCTTTTGTGGAGCGACGGGTAACGGTGCTTCGAGGGTGACTGTTGTCGATGTGTGCAGAGGGTCCCTGGTTCGAGGCCAGGTAGGGGCGAGGAGAGGGACGGAAGCGACACTGTTACACCAAGGCGCGTTGAAGCTGTGCTGGCGGCTCGTGGTGACCCAACGCCATATTAAGACACTTTATGTTGATGTTTCCTTTATTATGGCAGTTACCTGTATATCTCCAATCTATCCCTGTCTAGTCCATAGACATAAGAATGAATAGAAAGAGTGTCTTCATTCAAGTCAATGATGGCATAATGGGTGAACTGGCAGCCATTTTGAGTGTACCTAAGACATGAAGTAAAAGTAGGAAGTGTACCCTTCAATCTGTGCTGTGATTTGTTGAGTCATCAGTTAGCATTATTTGAATGAACATTCTACATTACCATGGCAATCCACCATCAGTTGATAGAACGTTCCAAAATACCATGGAAATTATTGCGTCACAACACCAGGCAGCCATTGCGAGTGTACCCCATGAGTTTACCAGTCAATTGCCAGGGTTAGAGCTTCCAAGCCCATTCTATTCATTCTTATGGTCTAGTCCCTGATCATGTACTGTGATAGAACAGACCCAACCAGTCTACCGGGAGGGACATCTTCTATCAGCATGTAGACATGGTGACTCAGAGTGCTCATGGTGACTGGTGCTGCACACTTCCCGCTGATAATAAACACCTCTATCATGGGAACTGTGGAACGACAATGCAGCGTGGGTCTGCGTGTGTCAGAGACAGAGAAAAATACAGACGTTTTTTGGCAGAGTGTGTGTGTGTCTCTCTCACACACATGAACACACACCCATGGACTCGCGCGCACACACACACACGCGCTTGGGAACAGAGCAGTGCATGTTTGTCCTGTTGTTGGCTCAGGTAAGCCCACCTCCATCAGACTGCCCACACACTGGCAAACACACCTTTACATAAAGGTTTTTAAGTGAGAAAAATAACTGGACTACCAGAGCAGTAGGCATCAAAAGCATTCATCCAAGAATACATTGCTAATAGACATATGTAATCTGGTAATCAAAAATAAAGGTGTTACAAGTTATTCTGATAGCCTATACCACAATGATTGACTCCTAATCAGTCAGTATCACTGAAATGTGCAATTATCAAATCAGTTTGGCTGTACAAATCAATTTGGGGATGCTATCTCCCACTTTGCAGTTCTTGAAATAATGTATGTTTATCTGAAGTCTTCACTGCTGTTAAGACATCCTCATGTACATGCGGATGCCTCTTACAAATACGCACACCTCGGAGAAATTCAGTCGAACATGTCGCGCTGCCTCTCCTTCAACTTCTGTGAATGAGAAAATCCCCTACATTTTTTGCGCGAAAGCTAAGTATATCAAGCCAACATGCATGCCCAAATGGACCACATATAATGAAAATTGGTAATAGTCGGCATAAAGTGAAAACATTATTGAAAGTCATACATCAAGTAGGCTGGGCTAGAATAAACAAACACCAAAATAAATCCTGGATGTAAACGTTTAAACGCATCAGAATGAGACTCGGCAGGTGACCATAACAGTACCTGTATTATGTGTGCGCCAAAACAGACTGGTCTACCTGTTATGCTTTTCCAGCGCAGAATGCACGAGGTGCCATCGCGGAATCTGTCGGTTGTAAGATGAAAGTTGTCAGGTCTGTTTTTATGCACTCCAACCCTACCCAGAGCTGTGAAGCGCCCATTCTCCGCGCGCTCTGAGTCAGAGAGCCCAGAGAGCCCAGAGACTGAGCCTCATTAATGCACATGACTAGAAATACTCACCCACTCCGATGTACGATTTTTTCCCTTCCTTTAGTTATTCTAGCAAAGCCATTGGTTCACTTGTGCATCTCGGAACGTGATGGAGCCAACTAGGCTCGATGAAAATGAGCTTCAAGTGTGATTAGTAGTCTGTGTGGTGGTGGCTCATCTACCTGGTCATACAAGTCATGTTCAAGCAAATTTACCATTTAGGCCTATATATGTTTTATTAATTTAATACAGTCATATGGGTGACACTAATTGGGCTATTGGGATTTAAGAAAAAAAATAAAAATAATTAACAATGCCCTATGAAGTACATTCATAAACATTAGTCAAATGCCCGTGTAGAATTCGATGGAAAAATGCATGACAGCCTAGCTTACATCAGGATGGAGGTACAAACTTCCAATTACTGACACCCGTCATTTTTTTTAGGGGAAAGAGCTTGGGAGACATTTATTGCTCGCGCGGCTGTTGGTGCGCGTGCCATTAACAAGCAAACTCCCGTGTGGCTGAGTTGGTAAGCATGGCGCTTGCAGGTTCGTTTCCCACGTGGGACCAGTAAGACATAAAAAAATTTGTCAAACTAATTTTTTTGCTTTGGGGAGGGTTGTGTGCATTTTTTCCCTGGTTTACATTTGCTCTTCTGCTCATATTTTCCCTATAAACAATGGCTTGACTTACTTTTGATATTACCCTATTTAGAAAACATTGGTGAAGGTATGGTATGGCTATTATTAAGCTTTAGCTACTGCAGGCCTATAATACAAAGGCAGTGCCCTCCAGCACTCCAAATGATTCGGACAGTTGAACTTGAGGTGAGGAAGACTGTTTCAGGCCTACCAGAGTTACTCCTTTAATCTAACAATATAAGGGTTATCTTTCTACAAAATATTCAGATCGAAAATTTATGAATTACCCTCCTGTACATCTATATTTGTATAGCAGACGCAGTAGCCATCTGACATAAAGAAATGCATGTTGGCCTTGTAGCATGCCACCGCATATCTCTATCTCTCCAGGGTTAGGCCTAAACTTCTCTTCCTTAATATTGGCTATATACACTGCTCAAAAAAATAATGGGAACACTTAAACAACACAATGTAACTCCAAGTCAATCACACTTCTGTGAAATCAAACTGTCCACTTAGGAAGCAACACTGATTGACAATAAATTTCACATGCTGTTGTGCAAATGGAATAGACAACAGGTGGAAATTATAGGCAATTAGCAAGACACCCCCAATAAAAGACTGGTTTTGCAGGTGGTGACCACAGACCTCTTCTCAGTTCCTATGCATCCTGGCTGATATTTTGGTCACTTTTGAATGCTGGCGGTGATTTCACTCTAGTGGTAGCATGAGACGGAGTCTACAACTCACACAAGTGGCTCAGGTAGTGCAGCTCATCCAGAATGGCACATCAATGCGAGCTGTTGGAAGAAGGTTTGCTGTGTCTGTCAGCGTAGTGTCCAGAGCATGGAGGCGCTACCAGGAGACAGGCCAGTACATCAGGAGACGTGGAGGAGGCCGTAGGAGGGCAACAACCCAGCAGCAGGACTGCTACCTCCGCCTTTGTGCAAGGAGGAGCAGGAGGAGCACTGCCAGAGCCCTGCAAGATGACCTCCAGCAGGCCACAAATGTGCATGTGTCTGCTCAAACGGTCAGAAACAGACTCCATGAGGGTGGTATGAGGGCCTGACGTCCACAGGTGGGGGTTGTGCTTACAGCCCAACACCGTGCAGGACGTTTGGCATTTGCCAGAGAACACCAAGATTGGCAAATTCGCCACTGGCGCCATGTGCTCTTCACAGATGAAAGCAGGTTCACACTGAGCACGTGACAGAGTCTGGAGACGCCGTTGAGAATGTTCTGCTACCTGCAACATCCTCCAGCATGACCGGTTTGGTGGTGGGTCAGTCATGGTGTGGGGTGGCATTTCTTTGGGGGGCCGCACAGCCCTCCATGTGCTCGCCAGAGGTAGCCTGACTGCCATTAGGTACCGAGATGAGATCCTCAGACCCCTTGTGAGACCATATGCTGGTGCGGTTGGCCCTGGGTTCCTCCTAATGCAAGACAATGCTAGACCTCATGTGGCTGGAGTGTGTCAGCAGTTCCTGCAAGAGGAAGGCATTGATGCTATGGACTGGCCCGCCCGTTCCCCAGACCTGAATCCAATTGAGCACATCTGGGACATCATGTCTCGCTCCATCCACCAACGCCACGTTTGCACCACAGACTGTCCAGGATTTGGCGGATGCTTTAGTCCAGGTCTGGGAGGAGATACCTCAGGAGACCATCCGCCACCTCATCAGGAGCATGCCCAGGCGTTGTAGGGAGGTCATACAGGCACGTGGAGGCCACACACACTACTGAGCCTCATTTTGACTTGTTTTTTAAGGACATTACATCAAAGTTGGATCAGCCTGTAGTGTGGTTTTTCACTTTAAATTTTGAGGGTGACTCCAAATCCAGACCTCCATGGGTTGATAATTTGATTTCCATTGATAATTTTTGTGTGATTTTGTTGTCAGCACATTCAACTATGTAAATAAAAAAGTATTTAATAAGATTATTTCATTCATTCAGATCTAGGATGTGTTTTATTTTATTGTTCCCTTTATTTTTTGAGCAGTGTATATTTATTAAAATATGAATATCATACAGTGGACACCAGTGGAAGCTGTTGAGGGGAGGATGGCTCATAATAATGGCTGGAACGGAGCGAATGGAATGGCATCAAACCATGTGTTTTATGTATTCCACTCCAGCTCTTTATCATGAGCCCATCCTCCCCAATGAAGGTGCCACCAACCTCCTGTGGTGGACACCTAAACCTATAGCCCTTGCATGCAATTGTCCTGATACATTTAGTGATCAAATCTCTGAAAGCTGAACCGTGAGGTGGACAATTATTGTTTTAGGAAAGTAGCAAAACAGAATAATAACATGCTACACATTGAAACACAAGGAATATTGTTTTTGTCATTTGTTATAGGCTGTTTAAGGACACGTAAATGTGTCTCATTTGGCCCAACATCCATTGTTTATTGATGGCGCTGGCTGCACCAGGTTGGCTCTGAATGCATATGGATGTCCATAGAATTTCTCAAATGTCCGGTAAATTAAAATGTTCCCTGTCATGTTGTCCGGCGCCAAATTTCCTAGAGGACACTTTGAAATGGCATATTGTTTATGAAGATTTTAGAATATTCACATGAAATGCTGTCGCCAATTGGATGGAAACCTAGCTATAGGCACCCTAAAGACTCTGGCAAGTGCGCTAGTCCAGTGTCACTTTGATTATGCCTCCACATCATGGTTCACCAGCAGCCCCAAACATCTAAAGAATAAGCTACCAGCTAAACAAGCTTTTAAGAATTGTACTTAACCTCCCACCCAGACTCATCTGGAGGTGGAGCATTGTTTCATCTCTATCTCTGTAATGTGTCTGTATCTATGTAATTGTTTATGTATTTATGTAAAAAATTGGGGAACACAATGGAAATAAGTCCCCGACTTTATTGTGCAATCCCAGTCACTTTAAAACATATTTAATGTATATATGTATTTTTTTAACTGACAAATAAAATCAATCAATCCAAACTGTGCAGCGGTCAATTGATGAATTGAAAGAGACATCTGTTACAAAACACCAAAAAGTTTAATGACATTCGGAGATTGTCAAGCCAAGCCTTCAATACTTGGTAAGCCTACAAGGTAGGGAGGGATGTATTTTCTGTTTGTCGAGGTTGACAGACTATTTATTGTGGTGTTGAAAACGCAAACCATGATATTGAAGTGCCCGAAGTTGGTATGCTTTGTTTATTGGTTGTGTGGTGGATTTGGCACAGAAACCTGTTGGTGGAATTTTCATTTACATATATTTGACATAATTATAAATAGTCATCAAAATTGTGAAAATCTGATTTCCCCCTAGCTGATCATTGTCTGCAGCCGGCTCTGATCGTAGTGTAATAAAACAGGCAGGGAGAGTGAGCTCGTCCGTGGTGGTCGGCGAACCCTCAACCTTCTGGCCTGTAGCCCTGCGTGGCATCGGCTGTGCCACAAAAGCATGCTGAAGTGGCAAAGTCGATATCCATGTTTATAACACAGGGTTGCTACAGTTATTGTTATTTGTGGTCATAAACATTATTTTTAGTTAATTCTACGAGGGAGGAGGGTGTTCAATTTGGGGGGGGGGGGGGGGACATTTCTTTTATGACACCTTGAGTTGTACCAGCCCCTCCTCCCCCCCAGTAAATTTCAATCTGTCCCTAAAAGGGGAGTGGGAATCCTTTTCATGTTAGGATGAAGCATTAGCTGACTAATAACCTCAACTTCTGTGCATCTCTGTTAATGTGCATCCATACCAGTCTTCCATACAGGGATGAAAAACATGAGTGGATTGTTTGGTTAGCCTAATTGTTAGAACTGACTGAAACAAAGGTTACCAGCACCTTCCAGCAAAATGTTCTGTCTGTGTGTGGTGTGGTGTGTGTTCTGTTGGGACCACAAGAGGGAAGTAGCCAACCCCAAAAGACCAAGGTCTGTTCAGGACATACAGAACAAGGTATGCAGCATCAGTATAACTCTAGAGCAAATAGTTGAGCATTTTTTGTCCGCTAATACAGGACTAGTAAAAGGTCCAGTGCACTACTTTAGTGATATATTTTATATATATATATATATTTTTTACAAATCTGCACCCTCAACACCCCTACTTCCCACAGCTATGCTGCCTCATCCAGTAAATGATATAAATAAATTAAGATTCCTTATTACACACCATCACTATGCATCAGAGGAAATCAGCAGGCTTCAACCCTAAATGAATGGGTATGGGAAAGATTGACAGCATCTAATTATATTTTTAGACGCCTTTTGTCCTGATGATGAATTATGCTGTATGCTGCACACCAGCGGTCTGTGAGTGGGAGGTGAGATGAGAAAGACCGGGGCCAAGGAAAGAGAAGAGAGAATTGGAAAAGGCATTTTAGGGTCTAAAGCCAGATACACACTCTCGGAAAGAGATAGTATCGATAGTTGCACCGTATTGAAATCCAATACATGTACTGTAGACTATCAGCCCCCAAGGCAGCGAGAGAGAGCGAAAGGTAGAGAGAATGAATCTTCTCCAACATCGTTTTATAGACTCTCTGCAGAACTGTGGACTATTGCAGCTGCGTTATGAGATAGCACTAGAACAGACTAGCAGGGGACTATGTGGGAATGGAAGGCTCAATCAACAGTCAGTTGGAGCCCAGGGAGAACAACTTCATGCTGTCACCAAGGCCAGCATCTTTCCTGACCCCCTTCCAGCTGGGACAGACTACTACCATGCCCTTCAAATGGTGGGAATATGACCCCCTCTACACACCCTGGTCCTCCCCCCAGTAAAAATCAGCAGTGCAGTTAGTAAACATTACAAGAGGGAGGGGAGGGGGGGGGGGGGGGGGGTCACACGGTCTACTGTACTGACATTGACCGGCAGACACATAAATGAGATGAGGGAGAGAGAAAAAATTGAAAAAATTGAGAGACAGAGAGAAAAAGAGAGAGAGCTGGGAGCAGCTTTCCTACTGAATGAGTGATGCAGAGACCTTGAGCTGACCCTGTGTTTGACAGCTGACCCTGTGTTTGACAGCTGTTTAGAAGTCTGGCTGTTATTCACAGGCTCCAGCCCTGTCAGCATAATGCAGGTTTGAACAGCATCAATGGCTCTGAATGCTCAGGGGACCATCATAAACAACAAAATGATTATATAATTGATTAAGAAGAGCGTTGTTGTCAGTGGAGATCTTGTGGCTGAACAGGTGAATTGCAAACAGTTTCACTATTGTTTTTGATAAAGGAGGTGCACACCTAGGTCATTGTTTATTGTTAATGTGTCAAGTGTAATATTCCTGTAAAAAAATAGTAATACAACCATATAAATCCTAAATATCAACTTTATTGATAAAGTAAGTCTCTCAGTTTATGATCTTGCCTATTATATTTCACATCTATCTTTCAGACAAATTAGTTAGGAAATAGGGACGAAGAACAACCTCTTCCAAGTAAGTCAGTTGTCACAGATAACTGAGGTCAATCATTCAGGAAACAGTAACTGAAAACTTGAGTCCTCTTAATACAATTCCTGTGTAGATGTGTGTTTTGATGTGGGTCATGGTTTTCTGGTGCAGTACCCAGACTAGAAGAGTTTTTTAGGGCTGGGTCAGAACTCAGATACAGGCTCCATGTTAATGTGACTCACTTTCCCTCATGTGTGGGCCCAATCACTGTACCCCCCCTGGTAGTGCCGAGCCCTAGGAGAGAGAAGGGGAGGAGAGAGAGGGAGGAGGAGAGAGAGGGGGGAGGAGAGATAAGGGGAGGGGGAAGGAGAGAAAAGGGGGAGGGGGCGGAGAGAAAAGAGGGGGGAGGGGAGGAGAGAAAAGGGGGAGGGGGAGGAGAGAAAAGGGGGAGGGGGAGGAGAGAGAGGGAGAGGGAGAGGGGGAGAGATCTTTCAGGTGTCTTTCAGTATGTGTATATGATAATACTGTATGTCCACACTAATGTACCCTAATAAGGTATACCAGGTGAGTTAAAGTGTGTTATACCTGTTGAAGCCCAGTTGCCGGGCGATAGCTAGAGCTATGGCGCTCCTGCGACCCGTCTGGCAGTGGAACACAATGTTGTCCGTCATCTTTCCCAGGAACCCTTCACCTCGAACAGCAGCTGGAAGTGCTCTGGTGACAGCTTTAGAGATTCCTCCAGCTGGCCCACTGATAGACAGATACACACACACACGCGCGCGCGCTGAAACATTAGTAGAGAGATTGCGTGCATGCACACACACATAAAACACACACTTGTAACAGGTTAATATACCCCAGGATTTGTGTTTGTAGTCTACTCACATGGGATGTTTACAGAGTCTGTGATGCGTCCAGCCATGAACTCATCTTGGTTGCGGACATCAAACAGCTGGACGTTGTGACTGGACAACATATTCTTCAACTGCTCGTAGCTCACCACCGAATCTGAGGCACACACACACAACATAACACACTAATGGATTCACTGCCATTTCCATCATCATATTCATTGTCCCATCAATCTACATTGTTGTCTGTTGTAAGAACCTTGATAAACCTGGACTCACCATACATTGCTTGAAAAGAAAGACTCGTAAACCAGGAACAATTTCAGCCAAAGGATCCTAATGATGGAATTCAGTTAAACTAAACTGTTCAGGACAGATTTTACTAATAGTGGATGGTAGGCAGGCTGTGAGTTACACAGGTTGACTATAGTGCTGGACCCCCCAAACACAGTCTATTGTTGAAAAGTTTGAATAAGCCTATGAATGAATGACTTGAACCAGGCCCAATCACAAACGGCATGGCAGCAGATCCATTCATCACACACACACTTACTGGGAAGTGCTGATACCTTTTTTTTCAGTCAGTTCTAACATCTAGGCTAACCCACCAATCCACTCTCATCAGCCATTATAATTATTTTTTGCTACTCTAAGTGAGCATTTGAAAGTAAGAGCATGTTATGGAGCATGTTTATGGAGCCAGTCACATAAGGCTACAGCAGAAATGCTGCAATTAAATAGCCATTAACTAGTTTCCTTAAAGGGGAAATCTGCCGTTCAAACGACCACAAAGCGGACACCCCGCCACTGTATTGGTAAAGAGCTGAGGAATGGGGCTGGATAAATGTCACCGCTCTCAAATTCTTGGACAGAGCTATGGATGCAAGGACTGATCAACCATGAGATCAACATTATAGTTTTAACAGTGTTTGTTTACAATTACATTACAAATAATGGAGCTTATATTTTGCGTTCTGATTGGGCTTGACAGTTGTATGGGGTATGACTAAGTTCATGAGGCATTTCTAAGTTATATTCTTCAACAATCAATGGGCAGTGCTTAATTTGTAAATCGGGAGGTGCCGGAACAAAAAGTGAGCTCGAGAGGGGGGTGACCTGAGGAGCTCTGGTGGTAAAGGAACGCATTAAAAAAAAAGTATTCGCATTTGCATAGTGGCATAGAGCACTGAGCAGTAGAGTAGAGGCACTTATAAGTTCCACATGTGGAAAATGTTTAGTAGCCTAGGGTCCAGATTTTTTTGGGTTTAATTCAAAATGATCTTCTGTGACCAATTTTTACTAGATCCCTGCCTGAGCCCTACCCAGGCCTGCAACGTTAAGGCCCTACCCTACCCAGGCCTGCGACATCAAGGCCCTACCCCACCCATGCCTGCGACTTTAAGGCCCTACCCTACCCATGCCTGCAACGTTAAGGCCCTACCCTACCCAGGCCTGGGACGTTAAGGCCCTACCCTACCCAGGCCTGTGACGTTAAGGCCCTACCCTACCCAGGCCTGCGACGTTAAGGCCCTACCCTACCCAGGCCTGCGACGTTAAGGCCCTACCCTACCCAGGCCTGCGACGTTAAGGCCCTACCCTACCCAGGCCTGCGACGTTAAGGCCCTACCCTACCCAGGCCCGATTGCTTCTGCCCGAAACACAAAATTATAAATAACTTCCTCTGTTAGTAGGCCTAAATCCATTAGCTGCTCCTCTATGTGAGTCACCCGCTCCCTACGCGCTGCTCGCTCTGCATGCGCTCTGCTCATGGCGGCTCTGTGTGAGTATAGCAACAGCTCTGCTTGGGCTCAATGACGAGACATGAGAGCACAGAGCATGGCTGTTAGCTGCTTTTCGTCTCTCTAAACTCAGACAAAACATTATTATTTTCTGTGAAATAATCTCTCCTGTTTTATATTTGACGAGGTTGAAGCCCTTTTGACACCTACGTGTTAAACAAGGTTCAATCCACACACCACCACTCCACCCAGTTAGAGAGAGGGGGAATCTTGGGAGTTGTTGGAATTGACTTAAATGGCCAATTGGGAACATCAGGACTGATCAGGATATTCAAAGCTAGATATCTAGACTCATAGTTTTAAAACATTTTTTTTTTTGTGAATGTGTCTACTATGGACTACTGAAAACAACAAAACCACTGTATTACATGGGTAAAATAGCCCTTTTAACCTGTATATGCAGGGGGGCAACTGTCACTGGGGACGGGGGGGACAGGAACATGTCCCCCCCACATTCTGAAATTGCATTGTTGTCCTCCCCCAGTTTTAACATTGGACTGTGATACAAAACGAGGCCACGGTGTGCTTTAGGACCATGCGGACGCCTCCGAGCGGTCGGGTAGGCTGTTTGGACTGTTTATCTGACTGATTTAAATAATAATAATTATTATTATTATGTCCCCCCCCACTTCTAAAACCAAAGTTGCACCCGTGTATATGTATGTAGGTGTGTCTTTCGGAGGGGTTGGGTTAAAAGTGGAAGACACATTTTGGTTGGACCTTGTGTGCAACTGACCAATAAAATTATCTTAATCTTTAGCAGAATATATTTTTATACCGCAAAAAAAAAAATCTAAATGACAGGATAGGCCTACTTTGACGCTGACAAACTAAGAATCTGAGATCAATAAAAACAACCTGGTCTTGAATCGATCAATAGCACAGGCCTAGGTGTGTGGAGACACATATTGTACAATATGAGGAGGAAATTAATAGTCCTAAAGAAGCTTTTCCAGTTTTCACTGACTCACCCAATGATGCGCAGCTCACTCACCAGCGATGGACGATATTCTCGTGCCAAAAGCCTATCTCTCTTGTTTAACTTTGTAAAACAATGCTGTTCGCTCAATAGGCCTATTTGAAAGGTGATAAAATAGCCTGCAGATAGATTAAAGTCTTCCCTTTGATCAGCAGGAGCCATTTGCTTTCCAACCTGTGTTTTCCTGCGATTGTATTTTAAATATTGTGAAAGGCCTGTTTTGGCGGCATGCTGTTCACTGACAGATTTGCAACGAGTTCCCGACTGTACGCTATGCCTTGCGATTGGGCTAAACAAAATCAACAGCTAGGATCCTCTGTGGCTAAATTAAAGACCTACTCCTGGTGTAGTATTCTGAATTGTTTCATTTCTTTCTGAACAGACAGCAGTAACTCTATAACTTTGTCAAATGTATTTCAATGTATCAAGGGTGCTGCAGTTCCTCCAGAAGCCTTCATGCAGCTATGATTCTATAAGGAAATACATGATGAAGTGCAACGCTGGAGAGATGAGAGTTGCAGGCTCATGTCTATCAGAGCAGATGGAGAGAGATCATAGAAAGTGAAACTCATCCTAGTTCTGTTCGAGACACAGGCGCACTTCTATCTCCAACGTGGTCTCAGAGCATTTTGTATTATTCTGTAGGCTACCTAAATCCGAGACACTCCATTTAGCATGATATGTTACGTATGGTATGATTTAATTTGTGGATGGCCATCATCCATTTAGTATGGATATGTTACGTATAGTATGATTTAATTTATGGATGGCCATCATCCATTTCGTATGATATGATAGTTTACGAATTACAATTCTGCTATCTCTCACCACACCATTGGCCAGTTGGCCATGTGTTGGTCTCAAACATAGGCTACAATGTTGCGCAAACCATAAACCCAGGCCTCCCAACCTGAATAAATTCTTAGAATATCAGGCAGGGGGGGCTGAAAATCTATGCTTTCAAATTTACATTTTTTTAGGGGCAGGAGATTTAACGAGAAGGCACCTCCAATGGACTGTGATTGCTTTTATTATAATTTTTACATTGCAGTGAAAATTAATCAATAGGTTCTGGAACGACACAGTCCAATACAGAGTTACATATTGCAGCTTTAATTTAACTTTTTGGGCTACCAGACCAAATTCACATAGAAATATGAGTTATAGGTATGTCATTCTCATTGAAAGCCAGTATAAGAAGCGGTAGATATGTTCTATGTGCGCTATTTATATACTTCCCGTTCTTAAGTTTCGTTTTTTCATATTTTTCTTTCGGGTTTGTACACTAGCTTCAAGCAGCTGAATATACAATAGTTTTGGTTATGGAAAATATATTTCACAGCGGTTTCAATGGTGCAATGATTCTCTACACTATACTTGCTTGTTTTGTCACATAAACTGAAATTAGGCTAACTATTAGTATTTTAGCAACCAGGAAATGGCGGAGAGATTTCTGCATAGTGCATACATTTTAAGCACTGTCAATGGGTAGGCTATATATAATTAATTCAAAAGTCCAAAATGGATGTATCAATTGAAAATGTTAGTATGATATGTTACGTATGGTATGAATTAATTTGAGGATGGCCATCATCTATTTCATATGATATGTTACGAATTACAATTCTGCAGTATGAAAAATGTATGCACTAACTAAAACTGTAAATTGCTCTGGATAAGAGCGTCTGCTAAATGACTAAAATGTAATGTAAATACTATCTCTCACCACAGCATTGGCCTGTGTTGGTCTCAATCATAATGTTGCGCAAACCATATGATGACATTGGTAACACATATGCATATTAGTTAATACACGGGCAGTCACATTGAACAACAACTAGGTCTATGTTGGATTCATGTTGAAGAACTGATTAACCAAATTGATAGGCCTCAAAAGGACCGGTGACCGTGACAGGTGGAAGTATTATAGCCTACCGGGGTTGGACTCGCTGAATCTGGTCGTTGACGTCGTGAAACCACAACCATTGGCCTCTCGTACCGAGCGAAAACCCCGGCTGCTGGTTTTCGGCAAACGGTCAGTAATGTTCTCCGTAACAGCAGACCCGGACACCATGTTGACCATAGACTGGCTCCCGTTGTCAGCAAAGGAACAAATTACTTTGTATCATACGGTATTTACTTTGCCCTCTGCCGACAAAATTCGTGTTAACAATGTTTCAAGAGTGCACGTACCCTAACCATTGTTAAAGTGATAAGGAATTAGACCATGCCTATCTCGAGTCGCATTATCGAGAAAGATAAGAAATGGGCTATTGTGTCAATTTATGAGTTTCCATGAATTAGAACGTTAGTGAATGGGCGCGTTCGAGCAGATCACTTTTGTCAAGTAGATAACCATCGTTGGTCACTGCCTTTCAAAGTGTGTTACATTCCGGGAATAAAAATGGTCTGACTTGCACCTACATGTCGACTGCATGAACTTTACAAAAAAAACTGTGATTTTTTTTTTTTTACATTTTAGCAGACGCTCTTATCCAGAGCGACTTACAGTTAGTGAGTGCATACATTTTTCATACTGGCCCCCCCGTGGGAAACGAACCCACAACCCTGGCGTTGCAAGCGCCATGCTCTACCAACTGAGCTACAGGGGACTGTGATCAAAGGTCATGAAGTTTTTTACTGCAAGTTTCTGCAGCTGTTCTTCACCAACTTCATCCTGCAGCCATCGCCTGCATTGTGGGAGGCTCTATTGTTAACTAATTATTAGGGTATTTTTGTTTGACCCATACGAACGTGACAAAGACAAGCTAGACATCTCACTGGCTAATTTGTTTCTGGTCAGGCGGGGCACGAGAGAGGGGAACGCCCAGAAGAGAAATTCCCATCTCGCGTGGACTAATAAAGTGTATTTTATCTTATCTTACACAGAAAGGAACCTTGACCATTATTATGGTTTAGCCTATTTTACAATCAATATGTTGAGTTCCAGTGCAGTGCATGGGAATTATTTACATTGGAGTACAAAACAAAAAATGCCAAACTTGGCTTGGGCCCTAAAAAGTTACATAGGCCTACTTCCACATCAGCGGTTTCAGTGGTCTGCCAGTGTGCTTACTGATAGTTTGTCGGGACTGATGGTTTGTTTATTTAGCAGGTTAGGATAATTAACGTGACAGGTTAGGATCATTAATATGACAGGTTAGGAGAATTCATGTGGCACGTTAGGATCATTAACGTGACAGGTTAGGATAATTAACGTGACAGGTTAGGATAATTAACGTGGCAGGTTAGGATAATTAAAGTATCAGTGTAGGAGAATTAACGTAGAAGATTAGGAGAATGAGGTTAGAAAAAAGGGTTAGTGTTAGGCTTAGCTAAAATGCTACAGTTGTCAACAACTGTTGTCCCCGACATGACAACTTGATGGAGCTGTACTAAATCTAGCCACAACCATAGAAACCATCAGTCCCGACAGACCAACTGTATCACAACACCGGCATGATGTAGGCTCTAACTGAGATGAACATGAACGGAAATGACTTGTGTATGGGCCTATATTCAGGGGTGCACATAACTTTTTCAGTGAGTTACTCAGGTGAGTACCAGCAGATGGTGTCTTGGTGTCACCCCATATGTAGCGTGGTCTTAATAAGTGCAAGTCTTCCTCACTGTCCTCCTCAGTGCCGCCACCACTGTCCTCCTCATTGTGCCGCCACCACTGTCCTCCTCAGTGCCGCACCCACTGTCCCTCCTCAGTGCCCACTGTCCACCAACTGTCCACTCCTCAGTGCCGCCCACCACTGTCCTCCTCAGTGTCGCGCCCCCACTGTCCTCCTCAGTGCCCGCCACCACTGGTCCTCCTCAGTGCCGCCACCACTGTCCTCCTCAGTGTCGTCCCCCACTGTCCTCTGCTTCAGCTTCCTGCATGTAGATGATGAAGATGCTGTAGATGCACCTCCCTGTCCTTGGTTTGAGCCTCCGATTAGCTGTCTCCATCCAACAGGTCAACAGCAGGCTTTGGGTCAAATATCTCTGTGGTCTGCTTTGACAGTGAATGTGCATCAGGGCTGAGAGACGAGCATGTGACAGACGAGATCTGTACTTGGTTTTTATTATGTTGAGATGTGAGAAGTCCCCCTCTCACAAGCTGCACTGCTTAAAGGCAGTGTAAGAGACAGCTTAACCACCTTGTTGATGTTGGAGTAAGCCTCTGGGTTAACTTGTATTTACTATTTGGACCAAGGTCATACACAGAAGAGGCTCCCAGGCGTTTTCCTGCCTGCTTTAAGCGCATCTATTCTGTCACAGTTGGTATCTTTGTCAAGTTGCAAGGTGGCCTCATATTTCTTGAGAATGGCTGCAAACTGTTGTGTTTCCCAAAACTGTGGAGGTCTTGCATTTCCTGAGGCCATGTTGAAGGATCAAATACTAAGAAATGATCACATGGACTTGAGGGAGTCATATCCTGATTTCAAAACTCTTCAATTAACCCCCTCTGAGTAAGTGTGTCTTGTCTCTGTCAGCATCAGCATTGGAAACAGTGTGTGCCCTGTGGCTTTTCACCATCAAGCAGAAGTGTGAACTGTCCAATGGCCACCATGAGTTCATCCTTTACATTCTCCAATGGTCCAGCTTTTCCTTCATAAACCTAATGGATGTGGTCTTCAAAATGTTGCAAATGTCAAGCTATGTTTTGACAGAAAACACTGAAAACGCTCTGTGCAGATATGACTGCAAGTCACTGTTATCACTCGTAACCAGTTGCATTTTAATGGCTGGGCAATAGGCTTGATATTTTTAACAGTGTTTCATGCCTCCATGCAGACCATCTGATATTATGAAACTTACCCAGTTTCACAAAGGAGATCCCATTTTCTTTCACATAGCTTATTCAGTGCAGCAGTTTTTTTTCTCCACCTTTTTGTAAATAAAACTGCAGCAGCTTGACCACAGAGCGATTAAATGTCTCACAGTAAGGAACGTTGCGATCAGCTGATTTCGCGCAATTCTCCAGTGTGTGTGCGGTGCACAGAATGTGCACAAAGGGAGTCTCCAACCCGCAGCAAGTTGCCGGAGTTTTGGGGGGGGGGGGGGGGCAACGCCGTTGTAGATACCTACGTTGACAGCAGCCCCATCTGTGCACACAGCGACCAACTTTGTTGTCCAGTCATCCAAGCCTGTGTCCTGGAAAAAGTCTCACAAGTCCGTCTGTTATGGCCTGCGCGATTCGGTCAGCACCCAATTCAATCAGTCCAATAAAGTCCGAGGTAAACTCTCCGTTGCTGGACACAGACACAATGTAAACGATTTCCTGCTCAGTTTTTGTGATGTCCCTCAGATCCATCAAAAAGCAGCCCCCAAAATTCAGCAGACTGCAACTTGGCTCGTAACTCCCCGCTGTGGTGTTGAGCGATGCTCTGCATGATCCGTGTGCCCCCCTTCACGTGAATGATATACACCTCCGACATTTACTCCTAGCTGCTTCAGTAAAGGAACATCCTCAGAATAGGAAGACATGGGGACGTGCGTGTTTAGCTTTATGAAGGCGAGGAGAAAAATATTAACTTGTCTCGCACTGGCAAGTGGGCGACTGGACATTTCTTCTCGGCTAGCTTGTTTAGCAATGGCTTGCGCCACATTCGTGTGCTCCTTGCTCTTTTCATGTGTGTCAAATAAAGGATGGTTGAAATTCTTTGAGCCTTTATAAAAAGGCACCTGTTTTGTCTGCTATTGTGGATTTGAGCGGCAAATCTTGCACCACAATTTCAGTGCGCTCCTCGTTAGCTTCAAGCCACTGCACATCTTGGAGCCACTTCTCCGAAAAAAGTATTTTCTTCGGCTCTGCCTCCAGTTGGCGTTTCGTTGTAGGTGGCGAAACGCCAAAGAAGCTGCTGTTGCTTTTTGGACATCCCTGACAGTAGTTGACAAGCAACCATGTCAGGTTAGATGAGAAGATCGGTCAAGTACGGAAAGGCGCGTAGTAACACAAGTGACATTACGCATTCCTGATTTTGTGTCGCGCTTGCGTACCTGCGTACCAGTTATGTGCACCCCTGCATATGTATGCTGGTGCATCTATAGGCTAGGCGAGGGCTCAGCCCTGTGACAATATGCATATTCATTTATACATGCATAGGTACACACATATACAGATGATGATACGTTTTACAGTATTAAAACTGGATTAGAAAATAATGTCAACTTGAATTTTTGCGATGTCCCCTATCATGTTCTGTGTGGCTCACCCGGCAGAGACAACAAAACACACACACACACCTGGCACAGCTTCTTCTGGCACAGTTATCAGCGAATGAGTGGGAGCTTGCGCAGAGGAAGGGAGAGTGAGAGAGTTAAAAAACACTGTATATAGACATAATATGACATTTGAAATGTCTTTATTCTTTTGGAACTTTTGTGAGTGTAATGTTTACTGTTAATTTTTTTATTTTTTATTTCACTTTTTGTTTATTATCTATTTCACTTGCTTTGGCAATGTAAACATATGTTTCCCATGCCAATAAAGCCCCTAAATTGAATTGAATTGAGAAAGAGAGCGAGAGAGCAAGAGAGAGGGGGAGAGAGAGCTGCAAACCAGAGGAGGGCAGCAGAGGACAACAAATGAACCATAAACAGATAAATAAAATGTTGGCCTTGAAATATTTTATTGAAATAATGTACAATTCCATTCATTCCTATGGAGGACTGCTCCTTCTGAGGAGTACCAATATGGCGTTCCGGTGGCTTCAAAGCCTCTTGATTGGCCAATACATAGCATCAGCAATCCAGGGTTTATCATTGAACAAAAATATAAAACGCAACATGTAAAGTGTTGGTCCGATGTTTTAACGAGCTGAAATATCCTATACCATTTTCCATACGCACAAAAAAGCTTATTTCTCTCAAATCTGACGAACACACATTTGTTTACATCCCTGTTAGTGAGCATTTCTCCTTTGCCAAGATAAATCCATCCACCTGACAGTGTGTGGCAAATCAAGAAACGGATTAAACAGCTGATCATTACACAGTTGCACCTTCTGCTGGGACAATAAAAGGCCACTAAAATGTGCAGTTTTGTCACACAACACAATGCCACAGATGTCTCAAGTTTTGAGGGAGCGTGCAATTGGCACGCTGACTGCAGGAATGTCCACCAGAGCTGTTGCAGAGAATTGAATGTTAATTTCTCTACCATAAGCCGCCTCCAACGTCATTTTTGAGAATTTGGCAGTATGTCCAACCGGCCTCACAACCGCAGACCACGTGTAACCACGCCAGCCCAGGACCTCCACATCCGGCTTTTTTCACCTGCAGGATCGTCTGAGACCATCACAAGGACAGCTGATGAAACTGTGGATTTGCACAACCAAAGAATTTCTGCACAAAACTGTCAAGAAACTGTCTCAGGGAAGCTCATCTGTGTGCTCGTCGTCCTCACCAGGGTCTTGACCTGACTGCAGTTTTGGCGTCGTAACTGACTTCAGTGGGCAAATGCTCACCTTCGATGGCCACTGGCACACTGGAGAAGTGTGCTCTTCATGGATGAATCCCGGTTTCAACTGTACCGGGCAGATGGCAGACGTGTGGGTGAGCGGTTTGCTGATGTCAACGTTGTGAAAGAGAGTGCCCCATGGTGGCGGTGGGGTTATAGTATGGGCAGGCATAAGCTACGGGACAACGAACACAACTGCATTTTATCGATGGCAATTTGAATGCACAGAGGTTACCCGTGACGAGATCCTGAGGCCCATTGTCGTGCCATTTATCCACCACCATCACCTCATGTTTCAGCATGATAATGCACAGCCCCATGTTGCAAGGATCTGTACACATTTCCTGGAAGCTGAAAATGTCCCAGTTCTTCAAAGGCCTGCATACTCACCAATAGCATGTTTGGGATGCTCCTGGATCGACGTGTACGACAGCGTGTTCCAGTTCCCGCCAATATCCAGCAAGTTAGCACAGCCATTGGAGAAGAGTTAGGACGACATTCCACGGGTCATAATCAACAGCCTGATCAACTCTATGCGCTACATGAGGCAAATGGTGGTCACACCAGATACTGACTGGTTTTCTGATCCATGCCCCCTACCTTTTTTTTAAAGTATCTGTGACCATCAGATGCAGTATCTGTATTCCCAGTCATGTGAAATCCATCTCGATTAGGGCCTAATTAATTGATTTCAATTGACTGATTTCCCTTATATGGAACTTTGAAATTGTTGCATTTATATTTTTGTTCAGTGTATTATACATCAATATGCCATGTTAAACACACGTCCACATTTGCAGATATCGGATACAGATCAAATTTATATGAGGGTCTCTACAAAATATCGAGGAACTATGTGATAATCTGCCCAACAAGTCTGCAATGTAGCAAGCAGCATGGAACGCCACCAAATTCTGTTCAAGCCTGCGCAGGTTATCCAGTTTTTAATGTTCAATGGTGGAGGATGTTTAATCATCGGATAATCTACGTTAATAATTATAGGCCTATAAATAGTTTGTTATAATTTGTGTATCTGGAACGCCCCCAATATTTTGGGGGAAGATTCGTGATTTCTCGCGATATTTGTGATGCTGACGCCCACGTAACGCAGTTCAGGGCATAGAGAAAAGAGAGCGCGCAGAGCATTTGTGTACGTCAGTGGTTTTCCGCTATCTGGCTGCTCTCTGGTGTGACCGGGGGAGAAAGCGGAAGGAATATGGTTCCATCTCGCACCCCTCCCGCTGCAGCGCTGTCATAACGGAGCTTTCGTGCGGGCGGCTGGGGCTTGTACTCGGTCCACCGGAATAACTAGGATTCCTGCCTTTCCGGTTTAACACGGTAGTCCATGCAGCAGTAGCGGACGTCACGGGAACAAGATGGGTGAGATGAGACAAAATGAAAATGATGTGTTTGTTTTTTTTTTTTTACCGTTGTGATGCTGCGTCAATTTATAGTATTAACGGTAGAAAACCCCAAACACAACTGGACAACATCTGGAGACTTTACCGTACAGATGCTGGAATATAGGCTAAAAACTATGTTTTAGTTTAGCTGCGTGTCCTGAGACCATAACGCGATGCGTGGGCGGGGAACTCGTGTGTGTGTTTGTGTGTGTGTGTTGCGGAGTGCAGCAGACAGTAAGAAGACATGATGGTGTTACAGATGTTGACGACGTTTACATTTTCATTCTCCGTCCTCTCTCTTCCTCTCTCTCGCTTCCTCGTCTCCCTGTTTTTGCTGGAATATAAGCCTAACTGAGTGTAAATGGGTTTAGTTGTAGAGTTACTGATAGGTAGTGATGCTCCCTCAATGTAAACCCCGGGGCGGGGAGAGGTGGGGGGAGTACATTGGAAGAGAAGAGAATGCAGCTTCATGATCTTTACCGTAATACAGACTGAGATAGGCCCAGATGTCCCTATCTCTCTTCTCTCTTCTTTCTATCCCTGTAGTGCCTGTATAAGCCACCCCCTAGTTGTGACCAATAATACACTCATTCACAGATACACACACACACAGTTGGAGTCCTGGTCCCCATGGTAACCAACGACACCACAACAGCACCTCCATGGACGATTGTTATTGGTGGCCAGCTGAATTAGGAAAATTCATGATGCAGTGTGTGTGTGTGTGTGTGTGTGTGTGGTGTGTTGTGTGTGTGTGTGTGTTGAACTACTGAGTTGGGAGTGTGTAATGTCTACAGGCTCCGTTGGGGACACTCCTCTAGTTCCTCTCAATCTCTTCTTTCTCAGTACAGAGAGGCACAGGTAGGGACGGCGATAGATAGGAAGGGAATGAGAGGCTTGTTTTAGGGGTTGGGGTTGAGGAAGAGGCGGATTGGAGTCATAGCAGTCCTCCCCTCTCATTCCACTGTTCCCATAGTTACCTCCCCACCATCACCCACACAATGACAGTGATCTGTGTATTTGTGTGTCATTTTACAAACTGAGGGACTTCTTTGGGCGCAATCCCTGACTTGGGATGCAAACACAACTCAACTACTATTGCGTAAATCAAATAACATTTTATTGGTCACGTACACAGTTTAGCAGGTGTTTATGGCGGTGCAGCGAAATGCTTACGTTCCTAGTCCCTATCAATCAATGCAGTAAGTGTCAACAAGCACACAATAATCCAGAAAACAGGAACTAAATCATGCATTCATGTAAATGATCTCTCACATTAAGATTCAGGCCTTAAGTTTGTTAGCCATTAAGTCTAAATAGTTTGACTCTTCTCTTTCTCTTCTCTTCCTTCTCTTCTCTTCTCTTCTTACTCTCTCTCTTCTCTTCTCTTCTCTTTCTCCTCTGTCTCCCTCTCTCTCTCTGCCTATGTGTGCATGTCCAGTGGAAAGCAGTGTGCTAAGAGTTTGACTATGAGGCTCAACAGGAGGATGAGTTGAGTCTGCGTGTCGGTGACATCATCGTCAAGGTAACCAAGGATGACGGAGGGTGGTGGCAAGGAGAGATAGACGGACGGAGGGGGCTGTTCCCAGACAACTTTTGGTCAGAGTGAGTAACAATGACAACAACACACACTCAAATCAATGTTGTTGTTCCCATATTGTGTTTCAAGAGCTTCGTACAACCAATTGTTTAGGGATCTGTAGCACTTTTTTAAATGCGTCAAGGCATTTATAATGTCAATGAAAATGTGTCCGTGTTTAGATTATAAACACCAGAACATGTTTATACACCAGTAACACTTTTTAAACGAACATGAACATGTTTATACAGCACAAGGTGTTTTAGGTTTTAAAAACGAAACACTGGGGGCAACATGTGGTTTTTTTAAACAGTGTAGGGTGTAAAGCCCTTTTTGGCATATTTCCCAGCATGCCTTTCGAGTGAATGTGAGAGATACCCACCGATGACTGTGTTTGTTAGTGAGAGAGACATGGTTGTTGCATTCAATAACTTCTATTCCTGAAGCCTTCACAAAGTGACTGCCTAAGTGAATGTGTTTCAGGTAAAAGTAAAACCCTTTATAACCCACATATTATACATGTCATAAGGCCTTTAGTTATGGCCTAGTTATCCTCAACCCAATCTTGGCTCATGGGCCACAATCAGACCTGCAAGTCACAATACACTGGTTTGGTGAGTGATTAGTAATTCCTATCGGAATACAGCCAGAGGGTGAATATCCAACAATTTGAATATTTTATCACTGCATTTTTCAAGACATGGCATATGGGGGTGCAGTGAGATACCCAATTGGGTTGGACGATACTTTTCTCGTCAGTCATCTTGAAAAAAAATGTATATACTTAAAGATTGCACTATGCAAGAAATCGCTCCGCCATTTTCCTATTTGATAAAATTTCCAATAGTTCGCCTAATTTCAGTTTATGTGACAAACAAGCAGGTATAGTGTAGAGAATCATTGCACCGTCTAAACCGCTCTGAAAGTATATTTTTCCATAACCAAAACGATTGTATTTTCAGCTGTTTGAAGCTGGCGTATATTAACCCTAAAGTAAAATAGCAAAAAACTAAACTTAAGAACAGGGAAGCATAGAAATAGCACACATAGAACCAATCTACCTCTTCTTAGACGTGCTTTTAATGAGATCTATAACACACATTTCTATGTGAATTTGGTCGGGTCGCCCAATCCTCCATCGTTAACACAATGGAAAGGTCAAATGCTTTACTATCTAAAGGTTGAAAAGTGCGGTGGGCGACAGAGAGAAACAAAATGGTGCAGTTTAAGGCCATGTGGTGGAGAGTGATGCAGGGCACTGGAGATGGGGGTGTGAGCAGTTGGGTCTGGGCAGATGTTGTGGATGATGTTTGTGAGTATGCATCTGTATGTTGTTCGTTTTCTATGGGGGCCAGCACTAGTTTCAATATTACAAAAAAAACGAAAAAAAAGCATTAGGTTATTTTGAAACTTCCAAACCTGCACTCAGAATGAAACTTTCAACACAATAACAACCGTCCTCAGTTACTTTCGGGTGTAATAAATCCAACCATTACAGATTGGATTAGTTTAAGAAAAATGTAAGTTATTTATGTTTGTATAGTATAAGATCAAAGTAATCAATCAATGTGCATGAAGAAACCGATATTAAAGCAAACTATTTTTTTCTAAAATCTATCTGCAACAAAGGGCATGCTGGAAAAATGTATGAATGTCATGGATACATTAGGAACTAGTAGATATATGGAGGCTTAATATATGTGATCTAGTGAGATATACATGGCGGAGAACTGAATCAAGCTAGTCGTCTTGACTTCTTTCTTATCTCATTCTTCGTTAGGCACCAAAAGTAAAAAAAAGTGTTGATAGGGACAGACAGAATGCGGTCGGAACCATATCAATAATAGGCATATACATTACTCTTACTGAATTTCGAACATGGATGGGCGAGGGCATATTGGAAATTTAATCAAAGCCTATTCGGATGATAATATTTAGCTATAATTAGAACAAAGGAATTTATAACTGAGACTTTTTCCAAAATAACATAGGTACAGCGAATCACTTTTATGTATGGGACACTTTAAAATGTGCCTATTAGAGGCCATGCAATTCAGTACTCATCTCGAAAACAAAATGCAATGTAGTCTCAAAGAGTTTTATACTAAGAAAGGGAAATAGAAAAGTCTAACAGAACAGATGAGAGTGGCATATGAATACAACGTTACAACACCCCACAAGAGGCTTCAGAATAAATTAGTAGAAAAACAAAAAATGATAATTTGCGGAAACTTTATTCAAGAAAGATCAAGTGTAATATATTATAAAAATAAAGCAAAGTGGATGGGATGGAATATGGTGAAAAAATTCACTAATCTCTTTGTAATCTCTACAATCGGAATGCTACCAAAAATAACCTGAAGTGAAACTAGGTTTACAATTGGACGGAGTCACCCAGTAATTACACCAAATGGAGATTTTGAAGGAAGAAACAAAGTACTTATAGACATATGTGTTATTTTCCAGTCGCCCCCTCCATCTCTCTAACTGAAGCTATAATGTTAGAGATTTTTTTTGTTCTATTGATAATTGTCAAATTACAGAGCCACACAGAAAAAAGACTCATGTGCAGGTTTGACATTACAGATGAGGAACTTCTGGATGCAAGTTTAAAGACTTTAAGTCTGGGAAAAACTCCAGGGTTGGATGGGACATACCAGTACGAGGTATTACCAAATTATTTTTTGATATACTAAGAGGAACGTTGGTATTAGCATGTTTTAACCACTACACACTTATGTAAATGGGTAGATTATCTGACACTCAAGCATGACTGTGTTAGTCTGAGTCTCATTATTACTGAAACAGGATGCAATGGTGGAAAATATAAAGATCCAGTCCCATTTACCTAAATTGAGAGGGACCCCTTACACTTCAGTGTTGTGATGCAGAAATTCATAGCAAAATGTATAGCGGCATAGCAATTAAAAAGGTATTGTCGGATATGATATACCTTTGTAATTCAGCACAGTTTTTTTACATGGAAGATACCACATTGGAGATGACATATATAAGGCAAAGTATTGGAAACCAATAGAACACTATGGATAACATATGGGAAAATCCAGGCATGCATTCATAGCAGACTTCGAAAAAGGCATTTGATGTAAAGTCCTTTGAGATGCGGTCTTATATATAAAATGCATGGAAGCATTTCAATTTTGGAGAAATTCTCTTTATTAAAATGGGTCAAAATCTATGTGTATAGTAACCCTAAGGCAGTTAAAATAGTATAAGTAATGGCTATTTCTCTCAGAAGTTTTATAACTGTCAAGGAGGAGAGTGAAACAAGTGTGTCCCACACTATCGACCATATTATTTATATTGGTTGGCCATCGAGCTAGGTAGCTATTAATAAATGTCGAGATGTCAATAATAATATCAGAGGATTAGAATATCCACAGGGGTCTTATTTTTATTTTAATTTTTTTAGTTTATGTCATGTAGCAGTGGACGCTCTTATCCAGAGCGACTTACTTAGGAGACAATTAGGGTTAAGTGCCTTGCGCTCAAGGGCACAAAATCGACAGATTTTTCACCTAAGTCGGCTCGGGGATTAGAACCAGCAACCTTTCGGTTACTTGGCACAAACGCCTCTTAATATCACTACGCTTAGCCTGCCGCCACGCCGCTTAAAAACAAAGGGTGTCATTATACGCCATGATGATTCATGTTTATTTTTTAAATCCCACAACTATAATCCCTCCACAGCCTCATAGAGGATCTAGATACTATTTTCTAACCATATCTGGTATTACAACCCCAAATTTATGACAAAAAGTACCTATATACGTATTTTGGGTATCACTTAAAAAATACAATTTCTTACAATACCATGTAGTTCATACCATATAAAATGGTCTGATGTTGATGTGGATATACTCGGAATACATAAGCCTCAAAGCGAATAAATGATCTCACTTCAATACATATTTATAAGAAAGTTAGCAAAAAATAGATAAGATTTCTTTACTAGCCATGACAAGGAAAAATACCTGTCAATTTGTTGGAAAAAATCACCCTGGAATTTAACTCTTTAGTATTATCCCAGTTTACTCTGATTTCTTATGGTTCTTGCCTACACGCCCTTAGCGATACAGTTTTGTGTTTTTAAATTATATGAGAAAAAAATATATTCAACTCGTATTTGGAACGGCAAAGCCAGACAATAATGTAAAAAGGCATATATTATATACTGAATATGAATTCGGAGGACAGAAATGATTAAATATTAAGAGGTCATTAGTAACTATCACTTAAAAGCTCATGTCATACATAAATAGTTAGACTTAAATCCAAAACTGGTTCGTCAAGCAAATTAGTTAAGATGTCTGCACAACCCAATGTTCAAGAAAGGCCTTGTTTCCCCTTTTATCACATGATTACAACAGACTCATTTGCAGGTTATTTGTGAAAGGAAATCATCACTACCAAAATATCATGTATTTCTAAAACAAAGCCATAGAAATGTTAGGTTCTGCACAATTTCAAGTTTAATTCACTTACAGAAACGACAAGTAATTCAAATAATGGCAAACAAATTAGTTGTGGTTAAATTCAAATATACAAATGACAACAATGTGCATCTCATGTCAAGTATTTTTTGATAGAATGTTTTAAAAAAAGGTATAATCTTCATAACTCGATATTATCGAGTAGCGACAGGTGGAGTTATGTCGCATCATGCAGCTAAACAAAAACTATGAAATGTCTGCTCTACCCAACAATTACACCCAAATAATTGCAGCCGTAACGCAAAATGTGGAACGAGAAAGTGGAAGGGGGAGAAGAGTAAGGTAACTTGTCTGTCGGCCTTGCATTAAAGAACATAATGGTTCAAGGAAAAACTGTTTGGATAAATATAAACATATGTAGTTTATCAATGTTTCAAGTTCAGGAACCATAAGTAGACCAAAGGATTGACAGTTCACGTCCCATATAGTATTTTTGCATATATAGTTGGAACGAGATTTTTTGACCGTTTACCGATACCATGGCATACGTGGTTATGCAACTGACAACGCAAAAAGAATTCAGCCGGACTTCAAAAGCAGAATTTGAATCTTTTCAATTTTAAATTATTTATATAAAATTCTTGCTCCCATATAATGTTATTGATATGAGGCGAGGATACAAATATTCCCAGCTCTGCAGGATTTAGCTGTGTAAGAGACATGATAGTCATTAGATCAATTTGTTTTTGGTTATGTCCATTTGTAGCTGCCGTTTGGACACAGGTCCAGAAATGGCTAAACGGACTTGCAATATTTACATTTACATTTACCGTCCATTTAGCAGTAGATCGCTCTTATCCAGACTTGCGACTTACAAATAGGTGCATTCACCCTTATAAGACAGTGGGAGCTAACCACTTACAAGTGTTTCTTTTTTTTTTGGGGGGGGGGGGGGGGGCTGGAGGTACAGGGGTTGCGGGGGGGGGGGGGTGTGGGGTTAGATATGATTAATTTATCCGATACCAGGTATCCTTAAAGAGGGGGGTTTCAAAATCTCTTCCGGAAGTGGTTGGTGAGTGACTGCGCTTGTCCTTGGCACGTCGTGCGAGAAGCTTGTCTCTCACCATTGGGTGCAGAAGCAGCGAACAGTTTGCTTGATCACTTGGCTTCTGAGCTGTGGAACTATTTGCTTCCGCAGAGATAGGTGATGCCAGCAGGCCAGAGGTGGGATGAATTTACGCAGTGCCATCGTTGGGTTTTTGGTAGTGAGTTCTGAATCAGGTAGTCCTGGAAGGTAACGGAATTGTGGCCGTTCCACATCACAAGCTCCGTATGCAAGCACCATGGTCTTGTAGCAGATGAGTAGCTACAACGGGATAGCATAGTGGATGGGTGCGTTTAGGAGCGGGGGTGACGTGAGCGAAACTTGGGTAAGTGGTTTGAAAACACCAGACGGGCTGCGGCATTATGTTGGTATGAGTTTTGTAGGGGTTTAATAGGCAAAGGCAGTGAGAGCCGATGCCAACAGATGAGTTGCTAGTAATCCAGACGGAGAATGACAAAGTGACGGGTATTAAGGACCTGTTACGCCGCTTCCAGTGTAAGGCAGGGTCGTACTATTTCCGAATGTTTGTTAGTAGCATGAAACCTACAGGACCGGGTCACCGCCTGTCCCTTGATGTTAGCGGAGATAAGACGGACAGGGTGTTGTCTCAAGGGTTTTTCATCGCCAAGGCTCTTTCGCAATATGGGCAGGAGGACACAACGGACGTGTCATACCGATGATGGCGAGATCATGGGAACGACACAGTCCTATCCCCGGAGGGTAAGAGCCGCTTCGATCTTGCCAGAGGTTCAGCTTGACCGTGTTTTGAGGTGTGGTGATCCCGTCATCCATACATGATATGTCTGCCAGACTACGAAGAGATTGCGATTCGGCCACCTGGTTTATCAGAAGGGGGGAAAAGGAGAAGATTAGTGTGTTTGTAGTCAGCGTAGCATATGATAGGAGACGGCCATGTGGAGGATATGACAGGACAGCCCAAGTTACTTGGTGTATAGCGAGAATAGGAGAGGGACCTAGAAACTGAGCCATGGGGGACACCAGAGCGGTGAGAGCACGTGGTGCGGAGATAGATCAGATCCTCGCCACGGCCACATTTGGTTTAGATTTTGATACACGAATTTGTCCGGTCAGGTAGGGTACTGCTATATGCCAAGTAGTCGAGACGGCGCCGGAGATGACCATTTGCTCGGAGAGGGTGGAGAGGAGGATTCTGATGGTTCACAGTATCAAAGGCACCAGCGGGGACAGTTCTAGAGAAAGGATTCAGTATGAGCAGAGGACGAGAGAGTTAGCTTTAGCAGTGCGGAGGAGCGCCTGTGACACAGAGAGAAGAGCCATGTGCTCAGTTAGTATTATGGACCAGTCTTGAACCTGAATTCTGGTGTGGATCAAGAAGGTCGTTATTCTGAGAGAAGATTAGCAAGAGGAGTTGGATTATAACGACGGGCACGCTACAAATAGTTTTGGAGAGACCAAGTGAAAAGAAGGGATACTGGTCTTTAGCTGTTGACATCAGAGGGATCGAGATGTTTGGGTGCTTTTTGAGAAGGGGTGCAACTCTCGCTCTCTTGAAGACGGAAGGCGATCACTAGAGAACCACGGTGGTACAATAGAAGAAGGTAGAGCATTGATCAGCTGAGTGGAAGGTAAGATGGAGAAGGTCACCGGAGATGGTCTGGAGATTAGAGAGGATGGGAATAGGGTCATAGCGCGGGCAGGTGTGATTGCGAAGGCCGGGCCGTCACAAAGTCGCAAGATTTTATTTGAGAGATGAGAGGGGAGAGAAAAGAAGTGTACAAAGCATAGGGTAGGGCATAGATGGTGAGCAGGACCAGCAGTGTCATGGAGTACCTCTTTACTGTTGACGCTAGACCCTTTGCTATGATGCAGTCATTACTGGGGTGATTCTCGAAAAGTGTCATAGGTCAATCGGGAAAATCAATGAATATAATAATACTTTCTGTAGCAAACTTGTATTATTTTAATTCACCAATATGTAGAAGCAATGAGAATAGAAAGGTACCTAGAACTTTTTCGTACACAATCTATCACAGTACGAAACAGGTGAAATATTTAAGAGGCCCACAATACGAAAAAAAAAATTGTGCTATATGGATGGTGCTTAAGTGGATAGATGGAGGTATTGAATGTAGAGTGTTAAGGTAATTGGAATTTAATAACAAAATAACAACAAATAATAATACAATAGCTTGAGCTTAATAATGTAAGCCGTCACTGGTCCATAATATTAGTTATATAGGTGTGTTAGGTTTGGGAGCTTTGGGAAAGAGCACAGTTAGAGAAAGATTCTGGCCTATAGAAGCACACCGGGCATTGATGGAAATCATGACATTTGTATGATTTCGGAGGTTTGAGAGTAGAAGAAGTTTCAGGAGTCAAAAAAACAATTAAATATATTATATGAATATATATAATATGTAGTACTTAGTATATTGATTATTTTATCTTATTTTAATAGAATTTATTGCTTAAAATTAAAACTGTTGTCCATAATGGTGTATGATGGTAAGTATAGACAACGGATATTTTATAAGTAGAGGCTGCTGGGCATTGTTTGTTCCACTAATTACTTTCCAGGTAGGGAAAGGAATCAGCGGGGTGAAAAAAGTAATAAAGGGGAGTTTTATTATATATAAAACACATGGGGGTAGTGGTAAGTGATGCAGACAATTACATTGATAGAAGAAGGATCCCAATCTATCTGCCAGATTTAAGCTGTGATCCATCCCCCCTCCCACCTCAACCCAAAATAAGATATATTAAATAAATTAAAATGCTATGGATGAAAAAATACTTGATAATAAGGCCTCTCCCACCGTCTGTTTCACTCTAGAGAGAGAGTTGAAAACTCCACAACAGTGCGAGGAACATGTTTCTGAATCAAATGTCTTGTTCTAGTTGTGGCTGAATATGGTGAGGTAAAGTGGCAGGAAAACCCTAAACACTGATCTGAATAAAGAGGGCAATGGATAGAAGACAATATCCAAATTTCTAATGACCTAAATTCCACTCTAACAGGACTATGTGGAAAGGAAAACACTTAGTGTTTCACCCATCTGAAAACACTTAGGAGATTATAGGTGGTTATCCGGTCGGCAAACTGACTGGAAAAAGTCTGCCGATCATGTTTAATCTTGCACTTGCTTCTAATGCCGTGGGTTTAGGATTGAGAACCACTTATTGGACATAAGCTAAACTATCTAACGCGTGGAGTTTTAAACCCTGACTTTTAGGTTATAACAAGTGTTCATGTTTCATGTTTTTATCAGTGTAATATTCTGTAATGGCTAGCCTAATGAACCTAATGAATTGTTCTCGGCAACCTGTAAAGAGTCATCATACACGTGTTCTGTGAACACGTCATGGATGGGGAGACAAGATGATGCAGCTAAAAACACACGGACCACCAAAGTATCTCACAGTTGGTGTGTTTGTGTGGTGTTTAGGGGGAAAGCGTCCACTTCCTTCACAGTAGCGGAAGCAAGAAGGAATGACATCAAGCAAAACATTAACCTCAATGCTGTGGGGTGTTGTCTTGTAACCCTGAAGGGCAAACATGATAGAGTCGATCTAGAATAGAACAGGACAAGAGAAAATTATCTGCTGAACGGGTGCTCCTGAAACTCACATATTTACTAATATGTAGGTGAATATATTCCGTGTGGTTTTTGATAGAAATGTAAATGCTCAATAGAGATTACACTTGTCCCCCTGTCACTCACAGATACACTCCCCATGTCACTCAGATTACACCTCACCCTGTCACTCAGATTACAATCACCCTGTCACTCAGATACACTCACCCTGTCACTCAGATTACACTCCACCCGGTCGGTCACAGTTTTTAAGGAGGGATTCATTATTTGCACCAGGAGGAATCTTCCAAGTTTACCCAATACCGGGAATAATCTCATTATTTATCCAGAGAAGTCCGTGAGAAACACTAGCAAAAAATCAGAAGTCGCCCATTTAAAGTGTTTAATAAAACAAGATTGGCTTCTGAGTGCCTTTCAAGAACGGATTCACAACCCGTGGACTTTTTCCAACATTTTGTTGTGTTAAAAGATCTGAATTCTAAAATAGAATTCAATTGAGATTTTTTTGTCACTTGTGTCGACACAGACACCCCCAGTTAATGTCAAAGTGGAATTCAAGTTTTTAGAAAAACTTGTACATAATACATATTAAAAAAATGAAAAAGCTGAAAGTCTTGAGTCAATAACGTTTTCAATTCCGCTTGGTTATGTCAAAGCCTAGATAAGTTCAGAAGGAAATATGGGTTGGTTAACAAGTCACATAATAAAGTTGCATGGAATCACTCTCGGTGCAATAATAATATGTGTTAACGTGATTTTAAAGTACTACCTCATCTCTGTACTCAATTACATACAATTATCTGTAAGGTCACTCTGTTCTGAGCAGGGAATTTCAAAACACAGATTTCAACCACAAAGACCAGTGCGAGGTTTTCCAATGCCTCACTATAGAATGGGCACCTCTTTGGTAGAGGGGTAAAAAAAAATAGCAAGACATTGAATTTCTCCTGTTTGATCTATGGTGACGTTTCTACTTAATTCACCACCTTGGGGATGGTTGGTATCGAATGAGACCCAGTCACGACAAAGATACAGGTCAGTCCTTCTTAATTCTACTATTTGCTGGAGAGGGAGGACACTCATCTGGATTATACTACTGCTGAGGCCAATGGTGTACTTTTTAAAACTCAGGTTACATAGTTTTAATTGGCTGTGATTAGGAGAATACTGAGGATGGATCAACAACCTATATTGTACCTTACCCCAGAACACTAACATAACTGACGGAGGTGAAAAGGAAAACCTTGTTGTCTGCCTTTCCACCAGGACCACTGGGCAGATTCACACATTCAGGCAGGACAATAACCCTAAAACACAAGGCCAAATCTACTACGGAGTTGCTTAGACAAGGAGACAGTGATGTTCTGGATGTGACTCCATAAGTTACTAGTTTTGACTTAAATCTACTTGAAAATCTAGTTGGAAGACCTGAAAATGAGTGATCTAGACAATAAACAACAAACTAATGTTGACCCGAGCGTGACACATTTTACAACAAATAATAATGGGGCATTAATGATTTTGAAACACTCCAAGTGTGGAATAGTTGTTTCTTAGAGACTTACCCAGAAAAGAGACTTACACACAGCTGTATATCCTTGCCAAAGGTGATGGTCTACAAAAGTATGGACTCAGGGGCTATGGGCCAGCGCCAGAAACGAATCAGTTGAACCGGCCCCTTTGATATATTGACGAATAATTTCGGGAACTTGTTTTCATGGAGCCTCCTAGATCGTTGTCATGGGCGATTGATGCTGTTCCCAATTCGGTTTTTAAATTGGTGTAATGTAGTAAAGACCATAGGCAGCTTGTGAGTTTCAAGTTTGGGGGATGTTTACAATGTTTACAATTTATATACATTTCTAACTGATCTGCTGTTTGAAAGCGTGTTGATAATTTTTATATGCGCCTTTTCGATTGGAACAGTTTTCATTTCAATAATAACGTTGTCTTTGTCTCAAAATCATGGTCACGTGGTTAATCATAAAAATCATAAATAAAATGATAAAAAACCTGAAGTAAAAATGTAACTAATGTGAGAGCACCAGTCCTCTGCCGTTAGAGGAAGTGAGAGCTCATAGGAACTACAGAGTGGAGATGGCCTATTAGGCCAATAGCAGCCGTGTAGGCCTGTAACTTTCCATAGTACAAGTAAGTAAAATACATAGTCCTAAAGCTGACAAATGAAAACAGTTAGAAAAATATCCTGATGAAAACATTCCGGTTCTGTATTCAATCCACATGCATCTATGCGTCTCCGCCTGTCTGCCTCCCTTTCTATCGTGTAGTGACTTGAGCTATTGCTAGTGAAGTGCAACATTGTAGTCAAATAATCACTGAATTATGGCCAAAAGCTGTTGCTAGGAAAAAACTTGCAACGATGTATCAACTAGCCTAGTGTCGTGGGCCCTCAGATGTTTTACATGCGCCAGTTGAGCTTTTCGGACCATAAAGCACGGTTCTTTTTTATGACGTTTCCACTGTCTCTATGGGAACGGTTGCTCCACTGGTGATTATGGGATAACGCATTAATCCAACTGGCTATATGTATGGTGAAGTTTCCACTGGCTAGACATTTTAGGGCATAATTAGGCCTAAAGTCCTAACACACTTGTGAGTTTGGAAACAAGCCACCGCTATTTAAAAAAAAAAAAAGAAGCTAATGATCCTATGTGGCTCAGTAATGCTAACCTAGTGAAGTATTTTGAAATGTTTTTTATTAGGACAGTGAGAAGAAGTCTAATTATTATAATTTGCCAAAACAATCAATTTCCTTTAGGGGAAGCCATCATCCTAAACAGTGCTCTGTGCCACCGCCACACTTTCCTTTCTAAGTTACTGACGATAGAGGCTGATGAACAAGAGATTCGTTAATTATATGAAGAAAGATGCTAATGTTCTCCGCTCCTGACATATGGGAGTCGTTGTCCCAAAGGTGGGAAGGCAGGGCGAGAAGCTTTAGGTCTTCATATTATTCCCAATAGAAAACACCTTGGGCTTAAACTGGGACATATTTGCGCTGAGAGTGAAGCCCTCTGCCGTTGGACTAGTCCCTCTCTGCACGAAACAATATCACCGGAGGAAGCATTCCGAGTGAGCGCGAACAGCGCCCCTCTATATGTAGCCCATGAATATGATGCTGTCGGCAAGACATATTTACGAACATGCCATTACTATGTGTTGTCCAGACAGCATATCAGAGACATGGTTTTAATCTATTACTGAGATGTAAAGGAGATATTTATTTATATTCATTTTCATATTATTAATTTGCAAAAATTTCTAAAAAAAACATGTTTTCACTTTGTTCATGTGTGGTGGATATTTGTGTGTTAGATGTTGGTTTGTTTGAGATGATGAGAAATTACCACATTTGTTTTAATTCAGGCTGTTGACATACAAAGTATGTGAATAAAGCAGGGGGGTATATACTTCCAGAAGGCACTGCATTTTCACTATGCCTTATATGTGTTCCCCAACACAAGATGGTCGCTGCGTCCAAGACTTACAAATGTATATGAGTTTTCCCTTTTTTAGTCTTTCTGCTACTTGTTCTGTACCCCCCCCCTAATGAATTATGTTGTGAAAACCTCTCTCCAAGGCCTTGCTCAGCCAAACACACAATCCATACATTTTGTTACAGCCATTAGAGGGGAGTCCAGACTCTAGGGAGAGAGAATAGGACTGACTGTCCAGAGCAGAGAGGCTATCAATGAAATCAGGGACCGTCATATTTATTTGGACCCTGTATGGTCATCTCCGAACGTTTGGAAACATCTTGAAGAAATCTGGTCTGGCCTGTATATGAGCACCATGTACTCATTATAAGTCTACACCCGTGCGCATCAGCCAGAAGAGTACTGGCCACCCCTCGCAGCTCTCGCCCTGGTCCTCTGTAGGTTCTGTTTCCTTAGGTTTCCTGCCTTTCTAGGGAGTTTTTCATAGCCCATCCTGTTGTTGCGTCTACATCTGCATTTGCTTGCTGTTGGTTGTTTAGGTATAGGTTTGCTGTTATATAAGCACTTTTGTGAACATTCGGCTGTGATGTTAAAAAGGGCTTTATAAATACAATTTGATTTTGATTATTATAATTTGTTTTTGGTATTCATAAAAGCATCTGCAGAGCAGAGTTCTGAATCGTTTAGTATCATAATGAATAACATAAATGGACAGATGCGGACATGATACCTTAGGATCAGCACTTTATGGATATGGGCCCTTGCTGGAGTATGTTAGTGCTTTGGCTGGAACAAAACAACCTTAAAAAATAAAAACTTGGCATTGTTCCAGGACCAGGGCTGGGAGAACGTTCATCTCAGAGTAAAAGGGGTTTGACTAGATGTGGTCCTATGGATTTATTGTCTCAGTTATTTCAGCTGTGTGTCTGTTGTGTCCTTTTTTGTGTGTTGTGTTATACAGTAAGCAGGAGTTTCCTGTTGTCGACATTGGTAATCATGTTCCTCGTCCTTCCTTTCGTTATAGGTAGTTGCGGGTTCCTTCTAGAGAGAAACACACTCACTCATTCTCTTGACACACTCTTTTAGGTGCGTGCCTGTCTTGTGTGCGTGTGTGGTGTGTGTGTGTCGGTTGACTCCAGTCTAAATCAGGGGATTAGGGAAACTGCAAATCGTGACGAATCAATTGTAAAGGAACTGTGAAATACACAGCCGCGTTTGGACGTGTGAAGGAAAAGGCTGCGAATGTTGCAGCTGTAGTGGCCATGTTGGAAAGGCATACAGTAGTAACTCAGGTTATGGGCAATGTTGACACACACACAGTAATTCTCAGGAAGGGCAATTGTTGATCACTCATGTACACACAGTAACTCTAGGAACGCTTTCAAGGTTGACATACATCACAGTATACTCAGGAAGCGCAAATGTTTGACATACACACAGTTAAATCTCAGGAAGGGCAATTGTTGACATATACACAGTGTATACTCAAGAAGCGGGCTATAGGTTGACATACACACAGTAAACTCATTTTCGTGTGTCATGTGATAGTTTTATTATAAGGAACAAAAAGGGCAAGACACAAATAAACTGCAATTAGTGTTTGTGGGTGGACCATGAAGTTGAGGTGTTGTGGGTGGACGTGAAGTTAGGGTGTGGGGTGGACGTGAAGTTCGGGTTGTGGAGTGGACGTGAAGTTAGGGTTGTGGAGTGGTACGTGAAAGTTCAGGGTTGTGGGTGGACGTGGAAAGTTAGAGTGATGTGCGTGGACGTTAACGTGAAGTTAGGGTGTTGGTGGACGTGAATGTTAGGGTGTGGTTCTGTGGAACGTGTGAAGTTAGGGTTTGTGGCTTGTGGACGTGAAGTCAGGGTTGTGGGTGGATGTGAAGTTAGGGGTTTGTGGTTGTGGATGTGAAGTTTAGGGTTGTGCTCGTGAGTACGTGAAGTTAGTGGTTGTGGTGTGTACGTGAGTTTAAGGGTTGTGGGTGTGGACGTGAGTTACAGGGTTGTGGGTGGAGGTGACGTTTAGGGTATGTGGGTGTGATGTTGAAAAGTTAGCGGTATGTGCGTGGATGTGAAGGGTTAGGGTTGTGCGTGGATGTGAAAGTTAGGGTTGTGGTGTGGATGTGAAGGTAGGGTGCGTGGGTGGATGTGAAAGTTAGGGTTGTGGGTGCGATGTGAACGTTAGTTGGTTGTGGGTGGATGTGAAGTTAGGGTTGTGGGTTGTATGTGAAGTTAGGGTTGTGGGTGGCTGGATGTTGAAGTAGGGTTGTGGGTGGATGTGAAGTAGGGGTTGTGGGTGGCTGTGAAGTTAGGGTTGTGGTGGATGTGAAGTTAGGGGTTTGTGGGTGGATGTGAAGTGAGGGTTGTGGTTGTGGATGTGAAGTTAGGGTTGTGGGTAGGAATGTGAAGTTAGGGTTGTGGGTGTGTGTGTGCCTATGGCTGCTTCATCTGTTCGTTAAAGGTGTTAGGTCAACTCGGTTTAACAGACATTTTATCCATTACCATGACTTCCAGCAACTGATAGAATAGATGGGACACAAGGATACCTATACACAGCACACACAGCGATGCACAAACAAACATTAACCAAACTGTCGCTCTCTCTGTCCAGGAGATAAAGAAGGAGGTGACAGAGCAGAGAGACGGAGGCATAAATCTGATTTGTCCAATGGCCAGTACAAGGCCATGTGCCTGAGCCTGAACTAACAAACCAGCCAGGAAAGGTAAACCCCCCCATTCACACACACACACACACATCCTTAAGTAGGATAATATCCCCGTGCTCATACACAGATCCTATTAGTGTGATAGGATTAGCGTCAGGGTATCCTTTGTCCTTCACACCACACATGCACACATTCCTGGGTAACTTAACGTTCACTAAAGGAATATTTCACGGTCAGCCTAACGACACTACATGTGTGTTATACACTACCGGTCAAAAGTTTAGAACACCTACTCATTCAAGGGTTTTCTTAATTTTTACATTTTCTAGATTGTAGAATAATAGTGAAGACATCAAACACTATGGAAATAACACCTATGGAAGCATGTGTAACCTAAAAAAGTGAGTTAAAAAAAAATCAAAAATATATTTATATTTGAGATTCTTCAAATAGCCACCCTTTGCCTGAGGACGAGCTTGCACACTCTTGGCATTCTCTCAACCAGCTTCACCTGGAATGCTTTTCCAAACAGTCTTCGAAGGAGGTTCACCACATTATGCTGGCACTTGTTGGCTGCTTTTCCTTCACTCTGCGGTCCGTCTCATCCCAACCATATCATTTGGTTGAGGTCGGGGGATTGTGGGGGCCAGCGGTCATCTGAATCCAGCACTCCATCATCCCTCACCTCCTTTTTGGAAAAAAAGCCCTTTCCAGCCTGGAGGGTGTTGTTTCATTGTCCTTTGAAAAACAAATGTAGTCCCACTAAGCCCAAACCCGATGGGGTGGGTACGCGCAGAATGCTTGTGTAGCCATGTGGTTAAGTGTGCCCCCGAATTCTAATAAATCACAACAGTGTCACCAGAAAGCACCCCACCCCATAACACCCCTCCCCCATGTAACGGTGGGAAAAAACACATGCGGAGATCACCGTTCACCAACACCCCGTCTCACAAAAGCAAGGGGTTGGAACCAAAAATTCCCAATAGGACTCCAATCAAAGGAGACTTCCCCGGATCTAAAGTCCTTTGCTCGTTTCTTGGCCAAAGGGGGTCCTTTTTTTTGGTGTCCTTTTGTGTGGTTCTTTGCAGAATTCGACCCTTTAAAACCCGATTTAACAGTCTCCTCTGAACAGTTTATGTTTAGATGTGTCGTTACTTAATCTGTAAAACATTTATTTTGGGCGCAATTTTGAGGCTGGTAACCTAATGAAGTATTTTGCAGCGAGGTAACTTGGTCTTCCATTCCTGTGGGGTCCTTATGAGAGCCCGTTTCATCATAGCGCTTTTGGTTTTGCGACCACTTTTAAAAAAACTTTCAAAGTCTTGAAAGTTCCCAATGAGGACCTTTATGTCTTAAAATAATGATGGACGTTGTTTCTCTTTTGGGATTGAGTGTTCTTGCCAAAATGGACTTGGGCTTTTACCAAAAAGGGCTATCTTTTTGATACCACCCCACCTTACACAACAAAACTGATTGGCTCAAACGCATTAAAGGAAAGAAATTCCACAAATTTAAATTTTTTAAAAAGGCCACCTGTTAATTGAAAGGCATTTAGGTGATACCTCAGAAGGGTGTTTAGAGAAAAGCCAAGAGTGGAAAAAGCTGTCCAAAGCAAAGGGTGGTTTTTGAAGAATCAAAAATAAAAAATTATTTTGATTGTTTAACACTTTTTGGTACAAATTTTTTTTCCAATGTTTTTCATAGTTTTGAGTTTCACTTTTATTCTACAGTGTAAAAAAATGTAAAAAATAAAAAAAAAAATCCTTGAATGGAAAAGGGGTTCTAAAAGTATGCCCGGTAGGAAATTATGAAAAACCGAAAATATATTTTTTCTTGTTTCGAAAAAAAAGCAATTTTTTAGGACCATAAAAATAACATCAAATTGTCAAAAGTAGAGTGAGACATTTTTAATTTTGGAAATGGCTATTGTAGCTTTTAAGGGGAAATCAATAGGGTCAGAGGCCCAATGAAACCATCAGTCCTGTGATCCAAGGGCACGGTTGCTAACCCAATTTTACATTTAAAAGGAAATTGTTATTAGAAAACCCCTTTTTTGCAATTATGTTAGCAAGCTAAAAAAAATTTTTGTGCTGTTTAAAAGAAGCAAAAAAAGGGCCTTTTTGAGACTATTTGGAGTATTTGGAGATCGAAATTTTGGGGGTTTTGTTTACGGGCCAAAAGACAGAACAAATAATTTTCTTCTGAAACTAAAACAGTATTCTTTTCTGGAAATAAAGGTTTTCAGGAGAAATTTGCCAAGAAATGAAGACTCGTACAACGCTGGTACTACTCCTTCAATAAAGCGCAAACTGTCTCAAACCCAGAATAAAAAGAGGAGTGGGAGGGGCCCCGGTGTAAAACGAGCAAAAAGACAAAACATTATGTTAGTTTGAGAAACAGGGCCCCAAAGGGTCTCAATGGCGTTTCTTTAAATAGTACCCGCAAAACACCTCTAAATGTCAACAGTAAAGAGGGACTCGGGATGTGCCCTTCTGGGCAGAGTTTCAAAGAAAAAGCCATATCTCAGAGGCCCAATAAAAAATAAAAATTAAGATGGGTAATCTGAGATATGGCATTTTCCCCATCACCGTTTCCGCACAATACCTTTTCAAATGAACAATGTATACACTGTTTTTTGATCAATTTGATTTATTTTAAAAAAAAATTTTTTTTTTAAAAAAATTAATAAAAAATTTTTAATATTATTTTAAAATTATAAATTTTTGTTGTTTAGTATGTGTTCAGGGGCACAAATAATATTTTGAACATAAAAATAGTTAAGAATATACTAGTGGGTGTGTTCCAGGAGATGAGATCGCCCGAGGAGGGTAGGCTTTTCCTTAGAGTTCCCCCGAAAGGGAGAGTTTGAGCGAAGAAGGAGATTCATCCACAACTGGGGGAGGTGGAGGGGAGGCTGAAAACTGGGGGGGGGTGAGAGGGGAGGTGAATATGGGGGAGGTGAGACGGGGGGGGAAATATGGGGGAGGTGAGAGGGGGGGCTGACATACTGGGGGGGGAGACGGGGTGACTACTGGGGGAGGGAGGGGGAGGCTGAATTATGGGGGAGGTGAGAGGGAAAGGGTGACAACGGGGGGGTGAGAGGGGAGGCTGAAAACTGGGGGGGGTGAGAGGAGGTGAATACTGGGGGAGGTGAGAGGGGGGGGCTACATACTGGGGGGGGAGCGGGGGGGGACATATGGGGGGGGTGGAGGGGAGGCTGACATAGGGGGGTGAGAGGGAGGTGACTCGGGGAGGTGAGAGGGGAGGGTGACATATGGGGAGGTGAGAGGGAGGGGAACTTCGGGGGGGTGAGAGGGGGGGCTGACTATGGGGGAGGTGAGGGGAGGCGACATTTCGGGGAGGGAGAGGGGAGGCTGACATACTGGGGGAAAGGGGAGAGGGGGGGTGAATACTGGGAAGGTGAAGGGGGGGCTGACAACTGGGGGGGGAGAGGGGAGGCTGACATATGGGGAGGTGAGAGGGAGGCTGACAACGGGGAGGTGAGAGGGAGGTGAATTATGGGGGGGAGGTAAGGGGAGGCGACATACGGGGAGGTGAGAGGGGGGGTGATTACTGGGAGGTGAGAGGGGGGGCTGAAAGGGGAGGTGAGAGGGAGGCGAATACGGGAGGGGAGAGGGGAGGTGAATATGGGGGGGTGAGGGGGAGGGTGACATACT
>JAGTTL010000132.1:16033-103814 GCA_036851935.1 Coregonus suidteri | reverse complement strand
TAGTTGAAAAGTTGCTAATTAGCAAAAATGTTAAAGTTGTCTCTGATGAGACGCCCACCCCATTGAGATTTGAACTCACAACCTTTGGTTTGCTAGATGTTCGCATTATATGCGAATTAAGGCGTTTTTGTTACCATAAAAGGTGAATGGAGGGTGTTTTCCAGGCAGGGTTGTAGCGCTCTATCACGACGCACAAATATAATATGGCTCTACAGTGGCAGTCGGTTACATTTAAGATGAGGGAGGTAGATACATTTATTTTAATGAGGCATGGCCTTATTTCTATTACAGCATATTGGATGACTGTCATTCATACCCAGCTCAATGTAACGTCGATAGGTTTAGGCTACTACATGATACTTGAATTTTCCCTATATAGATCATGAGTTTTCTCTACAACCTAGCCCATGAATGAACGTTTACAACGTAGGGTTCACAGGTTGAGAAACAAATTTGAGTATTCAAGGTGGTGGCAGAGAGTGACACATTCAATACCGCCTTGCACACTCTTGCCTGCATCTAGCTGATCTAGGGTGTAATCATTAGTCCAACAGTTGCAAACAAGAGTTTCTATTGGGCAAATTCAGGTGTGTTTTATCCTCGTTTCGTTCCATTTTGCTTCCGTTTAATAAACGTTTTTCAACAGAATCGGCGGAATGAATACACAAACCTGATCACACGCAAACACAGGTCACTTTCATAGCAGCCACATACAAACAGCATGCTCATTTTGCTCATCTGTAGAATTCCTTCTCGCATCTATGTGCTCTTGCTCCTCTCACCTTTTCCCTTTGCTTGTGGACTTCAGTGAACAACACATCAGCTGTCTGTGTGACAGGCGGAAAAAAACAAGCCAAACCTACATATCATAACCACTAATACGCTACACACAGCCTACCTACATAATCGTAGCTACTAGAACTAACGTGTTGGTAAACCCGCTACAATCATGCAGTACAGTGTAGCAGCAAGCAGTTTAGCAGTTACACTAGAGCAGGCCCCCAACGGCAATAAATTAATAAACCAAAAGCTTACCTTGACTTTGGAAGAGTTCCAATGTGGATAGCCATAGCCAGCAAAACTAACATAGCATCCCTCTCTGTTTGAGCCGGGTGTTTGAGTAGGCTAAACTTAGCTAGCTGCATTCCACTAGCTACAGTGCCTTGCAAAAGTATTCATCCCCCTTGGCGTTTTTCCTATTTTTGTTGCATTACAACCCTGTAATTTAAATTGATTTTTATTTGGATTTCATGTATATGGACATACACAAAATCATCCAAATTGGTGAAGTGAAATGAAAAAAAATTATTTGTTTAAGAAAATTCAAAAAAATAAATAACAGAAAAGTGGTGTGTGGATATGTATTCACCCCCCTTTGCTATGAAGCCCCTAAATAAGATCTGTGTGTCAACCAATTACCATCAGAAGTCACATATTTAGTTAAATAAAGTCCACCTGTGTGCAATCTAAGTGTCACAATGATCTGTCACATGATCTCAGTATAATATACACCTGTTCTGAAAGGCCCCAGTGTGATAAGGTGATGTTGAAAGAGTCAGGCGCAGGAGGGTAAACCACAGAATAACAGGCTTTATTCCGCAAATACAAAGTGCTACGCAGTAATGCCGTCAAAACAAGGCACACAGGAAAATATCCCGGCGATACAAAATAAGCACGGAGCTCCACCGAGCTTCACTTTCCTCCACATAAACAATCACACACAAAGACAAGGGGGCAGAGGGAACACTTATACAGGTACCGATGAGGGGGATATGAACCAGGTGTGTGTAATAAACAAGACGAAACAAATGGAATGATGAGACAAGGAGCGGCAGTGGCTAGAAAGGCCGGTGACAAGGGATTAGGAGGCAGCTTCGGAGGAAGTCGTGACACCCAGAGTCTGCAACGACCTACTAAGCAAGGGGCACCACCAAGCAAGCGGCACCCGTGGGAACGAAGACCAAGGAGCTCTCCACAAGAAACCTGCCAAGAGAGGGCACGCCCACCAAAACTCAAGGACCCAGGCAAAGGAGTGCATTAATTAGAGAGGCAACAAAGAGACCAAAGATAACCCTGAAGGAGCTGCAAAGCTCCACAGCGGAGAGTGGAGTATCTGTCCATAGGACCACTTTAAGCCGTACACTCCACAGAGCTGGGCTTTACGGAACAGTGGCCAGAAAAAGCCATTGCTTAAAGAAAAAAATAAGGCAAACACGTTTGGTGTTCGCCAAAAGGCATGTGGGAGACTCCCCAAAAACATATGGAAGAAGGTACTCTGGTCAGATGAGACTAAAATTGAGCTTTTTGGCCATCAAGGAAAACGTTATGTCTGGCGCAAACCAACATCTCTTCATTCACCCCGAGAACAAACATTCCCACAGTGAAGCATGGTGGTGGCAGCATCATGCTGTGGGAATGTTTTTCATCGGCAGGGACTGGGAAACTGGTCAGAATTGAAGGAATGATGGATGGTGCTAAATACAGGGGAAATTCTTTCAATCTTCCAGAGATTTTAGACTTGGACGGAGGTTTACATTCCAGCAGAACAATGACCCTAAGCATACTGCTAAAGCAACACTCGAGTGGTTTAAGGGGAAGACATTTAAATGTCTTGAATGGCCAAGGGTCAAGGCCCCCGTTCCTGGCACCGTGGCACGAGAGCCGATCGAGGCCCCTGCGGTGGACATGGATTTCGCTCCTCGGAGGAGACGTGGGACGCTGCCCATGTTCCATCTCTCACGGGGCCCATCCGTCAACCAAAAGGCCGAGCGCCGATCTGCCACCTTCAGTGAGGGAACCGTGGTTACGCACACTTGGGAAGATCTAGTCTTGGCTTCTCGACTCGAAAACCTGGACGCTCCGCTGCCTCCGCCTGGCCGGAAGCTTGGGTTCGGCGGTCGTTCGGTGGGTCCCTTTAAAGATCCTGAGAAGAATTTGAACGACGGGTGTGTTTTACCAGGGTATCAACTGCCTATTGAGTAAACAAGAATATTAACCCCTCTACGTTCCACGTGTGTCTCTTCTCAGGGCCCGGTGTAGCCTGGCCCACTCCAAGACGATGAGATGGAGACGACCCCTCCGCTCCCCTTTGGACTTCATCGAGGGGGCCCCCGGCTGTACAGGGTCCGGAGCCATCTTTGCCTCGAGGCGCCGGATGAGTGGTCCCTCCAGTAATCCTCGTGGTAGGTGGGATGGGTACCGTGTCCTGAGGAACGTGCTTGGGTGCCCTAGGAGGGACACCTAGATCCATCCCTTCCTAGACCTGAGTTCCACCCGTGTGCGATCCCACGCGCCCGGGGTTCGTCTTGTTCCCCTACCCTGGCCGTCACGCCGAGGCCGGGGTCGGCGCGCGGCTCCAGGGGGGGTACTGATCCAACGGTTCAGAGCCGAGACCCTCTCTCATCCTCCCTGTTTATGCTGCATAGTCCTTCGGCGTTCGACCGTCCCCGGATATCATTACTAGCTGCTGCTCACCGTTGAGAGTTGTTTTCCGTGGTGTTGACTTGCTTTTTGGGTCTGTCCTTGTAACACCTGTGCTTTGTTTGTGTTCTGATTACGTGTCCCTATAAGTTTCCCCTGTTTTTTGTATTGGGTTAGATTTGTTGGTGTTGTGTTGGCTGCCTGTAGTTTCGGAGCTGCGTGGTTGACGCTCGGTTTGTTTTTGGTTTTAGTGTTTTAACGCATGGTTTTATCGTATTGCATCTCGTGCCATCTGGTTTGTTGGTTCTCGAGGCCGTGTATTGTAGTTTAATTTTGCAACTTGTTGACTAGTAAATATCTGTTGGACGAAGAATCCTCTGGTGTCCTGCCGCCCTGACTCCTCCACCACATCCACATCGGTTCAATACTGACAACACCATGTGTGAACTTGTCCATACACTTGCAAGGAGCCTGGCGCAGTTTTTTCGCTTAGAAGATATGGGGCAAACATTCCCTGTGACTAGAATGTGCCAAGTTATAGAGACATACGCCCATGTCCAGGCACTGGGGCGCTATCTGGCTCTGTGTTACTGTCTGTTATTGGGTTTCTTTTTTGACCAGGAGTGTGTATTGTTTTCTATGTGTTGTTGTGTTCTAGGTTGATTATCTAGCTCTGGTGTTTTCTGTGTGTTTGGACGGGGGTGGTTCTCAATCAGAGGCAACGAGTATCAGCTGTTTGACTTGTTGTCCTCTGATTGTGAAACCATCCTTCGGCAGCCTTGTTTTTATTCCACAGTGTTTTGGTGTGTAATTTGTTCACCTCCTGTCCGTATGTGCTGTAATATTTTTGCTCCACTGTGTTATCGTGTACTGACGCAACTTTTTTTGCTTATCCCTTGTGCCATTGGAGTGTTTTTTGCGCACTGTTGCGTAATCGCTACTCCTCCTTGTTTTGTTTTGAGGCCCTTTTCTTTCTTATGTCCGTTATGCTGTCTTCCAGTAAAGTCTGGTTGGGAAGTAGACTTCTGTGTCCTGGCGCCTGAGCTCTCTTACAGCCACATCCCACCTCAGTCTCTGACAGAAGAATCCCACCATAACTGGACCACAGGCCAGACGTGTCCAGGAAGCCAACGCCAGAGGTGAAATCGAATTGGATGTCCACCTCTGACTGGGTCCAAGCAGCGTGATTCCAGGAGCCAACCGCCAGAAGAGGATCTCTAAATGGTATCAACCTCACTGGGTCAACCGCTGGGAGGAGGAAGAAGTTGAGACTTGGAGCAGAGGCTGGCGAGTCTGGGATGCAGAGCCATGAGAGCCATAGCCCGTGGGAGAGACGAATACCCAATAACTTTTTCTAGGTGTGGGGGCTCACTCGTGTCGATGGACTATTCGGGACTGCTGGAGGCAGACTAACGTGGGCAATAGTTAACTGAACGAGAGATGAGAAGGCAACCGGAGTCTAACCTTGGGAGCCTCATTTGGCGAGTAGCTTGATGGGTGTTAGGGAATCAATTAATAAGGAATGCACTTTCTTCATCTGAGAGTACTGAGGTGTGTGTTGCCCAGTCCGGTCCCGGCCCGTTTCCTAAGATCCCCGTGTAAGGCCAGTGGTTTGTGTGTTCCCAGATGCGGTCCCGGCACTGTTCTCCTGGTCCCTTCGCGCACCAAGCCTTGTGATTCGCCGTCGCCAGCACCTGCTCCGGCCTGTTTTCTGCCCTCCGCTGCAACCATTGCCTATGGTATGCGGCGGTCGGCCAGCTCCCTGCCGGCCTGTCCTGCGGTCCCGCACCCACCCGATTGTGCTTTTCCTGCTCGCCCAGATGCTCAATCCTAATGATGGGCCGCGTGTTCACATGCTCACCTTGCGACCAAGCCTATTAGTGTGTTTTGTCTGCTGGAGTTGTCCCGCTCAGTCTCCATACAGGGCCTGGCCTGTTCCCTGCTCACCCGCACCAAGCCAGTGGTGCAGCGTTCCCAGTCCCGGCCCGGCCTATGCCTTTTCTGCCCTTGCTCCCCACACCAAGCCGATGGTGCGCGTCTCCAGCCGGCCCGTGGGCTGTTCGCTGCTCCCCGCCACCAAGCCAATGGTTGCGCGTCGCCAGCCCAGGCCTGTTCCTGCTCCCCGCACCAAGGCCTGTAGTGGCGCTATAGTCCGGCACGGTTCGGCCCGTCCCTTCTCCCCCCCGCACCCAAAGCCTGGTGGTTTGTGCCGTCGCAGCCCGTCCCGGCCCTCGTTCCTGACTCCCCTCGCACCAGCCTTGTGGTGCGCGCGTCGTCAGTCCGGCCACAGCCCGTGCCTGGTTCACCGTTGCCTAGGTCAGGATACCGGTCAGACTGCTCCACCTCGGTGCCTAAGCATCCGCCTCCACCCGATGCCCTGTCCACGTCCTCCAGCCAGCGGGGCCGTACCGTACCAGGGGGCGCTACGGAAGGTGGTAGGTCAAGCCCGGCAGCCGGAACCCGCCTCCGAGAGAGAGAATGGCCCACGCCGGCCCCTACCCCTGTTTCGGCTTTATGTTGGCCGCGGTCCGCAGTCCCAAACCACCTTTGGGGGGGGGGGGGGGTACTGTCACGCCCTTGGCTTGCTGGGACATCTGTTATGTTTGAGCCAGGGTGTGTTGTATTCCTATGTTGATTTGGTGTTCTAGGTTGAGCTTATCTAGCTCTGTGTGTTTCTGTGTTTGCCCAGGGATGGTTTCTCAATCAGAGGCAACGAGTTATCAGCTGTTGCTTGTTGTCTCTGATTGGTACATAACGCTAGGCAGCCCTGTTGTTTCCACAGTGTTTGGATGGGAATCGTGTTCCGTAGTGTGTTTTGTAGTAACGGCTAACCCAAGGACTTTCACGTTATCGTTTTGTTAATTTTGTTTTCCGTAGTGGTGAAATATATAAAGGATGTTTCACACTTATCGCGCTGCGCATCCCCATGGTCCACTATCCTTCAGCGATTGTGACACCCCAAGAGACTTTGCAGCTTGTAATTGCGGCCAAATGGTGTATTGTGTGTTGATTGATGAGGGCATTTTTTTAAAATTTTAATCCATTTTAGATAGGCGGTAACGTTACACAAATGTGGCAAAAGGGACGGGGTCTGAATACATTCGCCGAATGCATTGCACTGTATTAGTTTTAATAGTTTTATCAAACAAAAAAAAATATTTTTTAATGTTTCACTCTTTTTTATTTTTATGAAATTCACTTGAAGAGGATGGTCCTCCCCCTTCCTCCTCTGAGGATCCTCGACTGTGCTATGATTTATCAATGAAAACATGCGTAGCCTCTGGCACATCCTACGAATCTCCACGGTACGCCCAGAATTTAGAGTAAGAAATGTACGCATTATGGTAAGTGGTGAAATAAGTATAGGCCAAGTTATAATTGTAATGGCTTTAGCTGATAATAACAAAAGGAAGATACAATATTTACATGGGCTCAAGAGGAAATGGAATAATAATATCTATTGTTTACACAGGAACTCATTCATCAATTCTAGATGAAGTTGCGTGGAAAAAGGAATGGGGGGGGGAAATATAGCTTCTCCTCCATGGGCCAAAGCAATTCAAAAAGGGGTTGATGATATGAATTAATATTAATTTTCGAATCCGGAATGTGCAATTGGTCCAAAGATATATGCAAGGTAGATAAGGATTATTTAAAATATGTTATTGGACAATAAACAGATATGGCTTCATTACATTTACGGACCAAATAATGATGATCCACACTTCTTTGATATAGTAGATATATATCTATAGATAATAAATTATCAAACGCACTGCAAGCATCAAGACAATATTATTATGGTGGGGGTATCTAATAATACTGTTTTTTAAAATGAAATTAGCTCAATGGACGGCGTAAAGGAAATCCATCAGCCACAAACAATCACCCACATGCTCTTAAGGAAATCGTGATGTCATGGATACATACAGAGCTTAGTAGATATATGGAGGCCTTAAATCTCCTGATGATATGTGAGATATCCAAGGCGGAGACTCTCAATCAAGCTAGTCGTGCTTGACTTCTTTTTCTTATGTCCATTCTCGTTGGCAGCCAAAGTTTTAAAAATTGTTTATATTTTTTTGTAGGTTGATAGGGGACATAATGTGGTCGGTACCGATCATATAAGTTTGCATATTACATTACTCTCTTACTGAATTTCCTTTTCCACGGGGCGAGGATATTGGAAATTTTAGTCAAGTACCGCTTATGGAGATGGATACTTTGTTTTTTAACTAGGAACAGAGGAATTTATAACTGATTTTTTTTATGACTGACATAACATAGTCCAGCTTGTAAATCAAGCCTTATTGTATATGACACTTATCCATTTAAATGTGCCCTTTAGAGGCCATGCACATTCAGTACTCCTCTCGAAAACAAAGCAATTTAAGGTTAAAAGTAGTCCACACTAACAAAGGAATAGAAGGTCTAACAGTAACATGATAGGATAGCAATAAAACTGTAACATGAGAGGCTCAGACATTAAAATTAGAGGAAAAACAAAAAGAAATGGAGAAACTTTAGTCAGAAAGATCAAGTGTAATATATTTATAAATAAAGCAAACTGGATGGAATATGGGTGAACAAAATATGCAGCAATAATTATTTTTACTCTTCATCATAGGAGTGCTAAATACCACCAAAGAATTTAATGAAATATGGTTACAATTGACGGAGTAACCCATGATTCACCAAATTATTTTGAAGGAGGAACCGGTACTTTAGAAAAAAAAAAAAAAAAAAAAAAAAAAAAAAAAAAAAAAAAAAAAAAAAAGCATATTGTTTTGTGTTTCAGGTCGCCTCCATCGTTCCTGCTAGACTGAATCAATTGTAGAGATTTTTTTTTTTTTCTATTTATCCTGTAAAATTTATCAGCCAAACAGAAAGACCTTAGTTGTGAAGGTGAAATTAACAGAAGGGAACTTCTGATCCAGTTAAAGACTTTAAGTCTGGGAAAACTCCAGGGTTGGATGGCATTAACTCAGTCCGGAGACAGTTAAACAAACTTTTTTGATATATCTAAGAGGCCCTTTATCATGATTTTAACCCCATCCTCATGATAACAATGGTAGATATTATCTTACAGCTCCAGACGAACGATCCTCATTATTACTGCAAACATGGATACAAGTTGGAAAAATATATGAGATGCCGCTCCCATTTTAAAATTGGAAGGCCCCTTACCACTTCAGTGTTTGTTCATGCAAACTATCTGCCCAAATGTATAGCGCTATATTAAAATGTATTGATCGGATATTATTTTCTAATCAACAGGATTTTTACCTACAAGTGAAGATATATCGATCTGGAGATAATTAAGAGCCGTATTCGGAACAATATGAAAACTTATGGAAATCGGAGAACCAGGCCTGCTATCATAGCGACTTTCCCTAAAGGCATTTTGATAGAGTAAGCTGGGGGTTTTACTAATATTTACCAAATGGCCTAGGAGCTTTATCAACTTTTGTTGAATCTCTATAAATGGGTCAAAATCATTGTATACTAACCCTAGGTGTCTAAAATAGTACAATAATGGCCTATTTTCTCAGAAATTTTTTAAACTGTCAGAGGAGGTGAAACAAGTTGTGTCCACCTTTCCGGCGATATCTATTTGATTGTGCCATCGAGATGTTAGCTTATTAAATCAGATCCAACAATATTCAGTGTAGATTAAAATTCCAGGGCTTAAAAACAACAGGTGTCATTGTACGACTTGAATGATTCCATGTTTTCTTTTAATTCCACAACTAGAAATCCTCCACAGCCTCATAGAGGATCTAGATTAATTTTTTTCTAACCTCTCTGTTACAACCAATTATGACATGTACTATACATTACGTATTTGATCCATAAAAATACAAAATTTACATTGCCATGTAGTTTAACCGAATAAATAGTTCCTTGATGGGTGAGGTGGCTAATACATCGTATAAATAAGCTAGCCCAAAGGAAAATAAATGATCTCACTTCAAATAAATTCTAATAGAAAAGTTACAAATAGATAAGATCTTGCTACAATGGAAGGTGGGTGACTGTCATTTGTTGGAAACTCACCTGATCTCTCTTTGTATTAAATCCCAGTCTTACCTTATTTTGCTTTCGGTCTTTGCCTCGCTAGCGAACCTCTTTTTTTTTAGATGTATATGAGAAAAACAAGAATATCCCATTTTGAGTTTTGGAACGGCCAATGCCAGACAAAATTAACGGGCCTATTTATATATGAATTCATGAATTCGGGCCAGGACATAACTTATTATATTAAACGCTTATCAGAACTACTCACTAAAGCTATCATTCATTCTACAAAAAGTTATAACTTTAAGATCATAACTGGTTTCTCTAGCAAATTAGTAAGAATTTGTCTCACCCAAATGTTTTTGCAAATGGCCTTTTCCTTTTATTACAGAACTACAACCTCTCAACTTTTTCAGTCTATTTGACAAGAAATCTCTCCCAGATATCTACTATTTTACTAAACGCCATAGAAGTTTGGTTGTCATTTCATTTACTCCTCCAGTAACACGACGAAACAATAATGCCAAACCATTTGTAGGGTTAAACTAAAAAAAACTTGACAACTGTTTAAAAAAGGTTATCCTTTTTGTAAATTGATATTATCGGAGTAGGCTGGGAGTTATGTCCACCATGCATCTAACAAAGACTATGGCAATTCTGCTCTAAAAACCCAAATTACAACCAAAGATTTGCAGCCTTACCGCAAAAATAGGAAGAGGAAAGTGGAAGGAGGAGAAGGTAGAGCGAAATTGTCTGTCGGCCCTTACATTTAAAGAAAATAATTGGTTCAGGAAAACTATGATAAAAATAAAACAGGTAAATCCCTTCATTTAAGACCAAAGGGATATGACAGCCGTACCCAATATAACATTGCGCAGAATAGTTTTGGCACAAGAATTTCTTTTGACGTAACCGATCCCATGGCATCGGTGTTTTATGAACTGATATCGCCAAACGACACCGCGAATTCACACTTAAAATCTTTTCAATTTAATTGATTATATGAAATTTCTTGCTAAGCATGAATGATATATTTTATGGGGAGATACAATTCTTTTTCCCAGCTCTGCGATTTTCCTGCGCAAGCAGACAGACTCATTAATTCATTTGTTTGTACATGTCCCCTTTACTGTTTTTTTGACACGATCCCGGATGGCTAAAGGATTTGAACATATTACACTGGAACGCTAACCCTGCAGAATAGCACTACTGGGTGATCTGAAAATTCATAGTCTCGTAATCATTAACATAATAATACTGGTTGATCAAAAATGGTTCATTTTACAATTCCAACGTCTGTATAAACCATGAGAATAAGAACATGGTTCGAACTTTTTGTAAGAAATCCGTACGTTTGAACTATATATGGCAATAGAATCCTATATGTATTGGTGGTTAAAAGATGGACAGTGGGAAAAAACGATTTATTCCAGCCACCAATGTGTAAGTCTCTCACCCGTAAAAGAAAGATGAGCAGACAGGCCTGTATTTTCATCATCTGTACAAACTCTGAGTTTACCGTCACTTGACAGCAAATTGAGAAGAAAGTAATTCCAAAAATACACATTGTTGGGATTTTGTATGAATTTATTTCGCAATTTGTGTGGAAATAGTTATTTGGTCGAACCTCAACCAGCCAAGATTTCTGGCTCTTCACGACTGTAACTCTCTTCTTTAAGAGGCTCCTCTGTCCCCCACCCGTTTGCTGTATAATGGCCCCTTTTTGAACTATTTATCATTATCCTACCGAAAGACACCTTTCCCCACTAACCGCCTCAATCACGGACTACTCCCAAATCCCTATGCCCAGATACCAAGCGCTGTCGGACACGAATAAACATAAAAGTGTTGACCTGCACCGGCTGGGAAGACTGAATCTCCATAGGTACAGCAGCCCTTGGGTTTAGACAAATTCCATATGTGTGGGCAGCATTATTAGTAATCGGATAGACTACAAAGATACCACTGATATCTCCCTCTCTCTTTGCTCCACGCTAGATCTCCCCCGTGCGGGTCCAAACAGTGATCACAGAAGGTGGCAAAAATCCCAGAACCCACAGCCGGGGGACCTAAGTTAATCTGAACTGCATAGAGCTGGGAGCCAAGTAACAAAGCCTACCATACACTAACACCTACCTCCCCAGGGCACTCAAATACCTGCAGTGTCCAAGACGGGTCCACCCTGGCCTTAGCCAGTACATGTCCCGCTCCCGTCCGGTAAGTTTTGCTAAGTCCATTTGATGATCATGAAGAGGATTGGAAATGTCATATGTTCATTACAAGTGAAACCAAAATAAGAAATTTTTGGTAAGAAAAACTCAACTACCGCTTGTTTGGGGACACGAGAATGCTGATCCTCAAAATAACACCTACCTTATCTGTGTTTAAGCATGGTGGGTGGAACATCCATGCTTTGGTGGCTGTTTTCTCAAAAAGGCGACCAGGCGCTGATCCGTGTAGTAAGGATGTAATGGGTCCATGTATCCGTGATATTTTGAGTGAAAACCTCATTCCATCAGCAAGGGCCCTTAGAGAGATGAAACTCTGGCTGGTCTTGTGCACATGACAATTGATCCCAAACACCACCGCCCGTTCCAATGCACGCCAAGGATTGGCCCTTCGTTAAGAGCTTTTCGGCTCCGCAGTGGCCTAAGCCAGTCTCCAGTCCTCACCCCATGAAACTCTTTTGAGGGATGATTAGACTAAAGTCCGTGTTGCCCACGACAGCCCATAACATCACTGCTCTAGGGATGATCTGCACTGCAGGAATGGGCCAAATACCAGCAGCATTGGTGTGAAACCTTGTGAAAAGACTATACAGAAAACGTTTTGACCCTGTTCCATTTGCCCAACAAAACGGTAATATACAAGGTATTGAGGAAAACTTTTTGTTTGACCAAATATGTTTTTTCACACCATCTCATTTTGCAGACATAAATTCCATAAAAACCATCCACAATGTGATTTTTCCTGGAGTGTTTCTTTTCTCATTTTGTCTGTTCAGATGTGAACGTGTACCTTGATTGGAAAAATTACGGCCTCGCTATCTTTTTACAGTGGGAGACTTGCACAATTGGTGGCTGAACTAAACTATACTTTTTCGTCCCCCACTCTCATATTGTAGATTACAATAATATAGTTACTATATATTAGGCTTATATACTTATATCCTTAATATACCTATATCTAAACATGGGGTTTTGGACAGTGATGACTGCATACAATTACACTTATGGGAGAGTTTAAGAATCATATCTGCAATATAACTGCTGATCTACACCCAGAAAAGACAAACAGCAAAAAAGCGAAAATGGTGAATGTCACGCATGGTTGATAATGCTGCCCCACGCTGCGTCCTACTGATATTATGAATGTTGAAGTTTTAGGCCCTTCATTTTTGATTGCGGTTGCTCCATTACATACGTCACTGTTTTTTAGTTTTTGGTGTAGACTACTATTCGTATACCCTCAACCCATCCACCGCCAAGAAGTGCCATCTTCATAGGCACCAGACGATGACTCAGGCTATAGACCAACGAATACGGCTTTTTTAGATTGTTTGGTGAATGTATCCATTACTTCCTGGAATATAATAAGGCACTATGTCAGGAGCTAGGCATAATGTATGACCTACTGTTTACTCTATAACTCCCTTTTATTTTTGTGATCACATGTGGGCCAAGATAACCTTGCTCACTTCCACTAAAAAACCCCCCTGTTTTATTAACCCTACCCTCGCCAGAAGTTATGCTTTCCGTGTAGCATGTGAGCAAGTGTAAGTGCTTCTTGCAACCCCCTGATTATTGCATGGGCCCTCACAATTCAGGACTATTAAATCCCTTTCCACTGTAATTTGTTCATACTTATTGTGTTTTGAGAGTGTCTATGGTCGCGCATGGCATTCTTCTTGAGTTATGGAGTCAACTTGTGCCTGAGTGTGCCTGTCAGCAGAACATGTAATTTGTCAGCTTTCTTTGCTTCTCTCTCGCGAAAGGCTTGACCTCATTGACCCGTCCCATCAGGGAGTGAAGCCTCGGTTACCTGCAGGATAATACACCCTTGTGGTGACCCCTGTAGACCTGCAGTCCTATGTGGGTGCTGAGACAATTGAATTGCTTTCAACGTGATGCGTCCACCTTAAAATGTGCTAACCGGTACAGATTATTTGTTCTTGTCGTTTTCTTTATTTAATTGTCTTTTAAGAATCAGAAGATGTAGGGTGGACATTCTCAATTAACACATTTAGCTTTTTTAGAATAGTAATAATTTTGGTTTACTTATATCCTCCTGTTATTAATTAGCCTTTCATCATTGCTTTAGGTTTTCTCAGTAAATAAATCCTTCATATTCCTTTCTAGAAATGAAGATCTGGCAACTGCCTTCCCATGCTCCTTGTTTTATAAATATCCCAAGTGTCTCTTCCCCCCCCCCGTGCACCCTCACTCACTTATTTTTAGTATGATGAGCTCACAGTGCCCAGTGATGTTTGACAGCCATCAGGATGGATATGTGACACGGCAGATTTTCTAAACAGTCATGAATACGTTGTTCTGTTTTTTACTTTATCTGATATAAATATTCCATTTATAAATACATAGCTGTGTGTGTGGTCTGTTGCGTGTGATCTGTGCAGTGTTTGTGTTAGGAACTCTGGCGGGACTGGTTTGCTTGTAGATCTCGACAATCCAGTGATGTCTTGAGGAGGCGACGCCCATCGCACTGATGGGATATGCTAACGGCTTGACGACAACTACATAGCCATGGTAGGGCAAGGTGGGCAAAACAGTGGATACATCTCGTAAAGAGGTCAGTTTTCTGGAATGTGGTTTCCAACTTAATTAGTACGTTTTAAACGGATCCTTCTTGTTTGCTTTGTTAACTTTGTCTTTCGCCATGCTCAATCTTAGTATCATACTACACGCAACTCGGTTTTAGCCTATTCACTGAAGTTGGTGTTTGACAAGAAAAATCGTACCATGCATTGCACTTATAATTCAGGTATTTTTCTGCATCCTAGCCATTTATTTTTATCATCATGCTTAGCTGCCTGATGGCAAGACTTGGCCTTACCCAAGGTTTGTGAACGCCAGTTTTCAGTGACCCCATAAAAAAAGCGGACATCTTGTGTGTACGCGCCATGTGGATCGTTTTGTCAGCGCTGCTAAACTATATGACGGCCCTGGTCCCCGAATGCCCCTCAACCTGCAACATCACGTCAGGGTTATGGCTTCCAACATATTCTCGTGGGTCCCAACGGAAGAGCTATGGTTTCCAAACGGTGACTATGGCTTTCCAGTGGTAGACTATGAGTTTTTCCCACAGTACAACTAATGGATTCCATGCGTTCACAGCACAGCCATCCAACTTATTATACTAGGATTTTTTAAAGTCTTATATTACGTGATCCACTTCTGACCCAACAACCCAGAAACATTCTATCTACAACTAACAGCCCATTACGATTATTATAGCTAATGTTAATGAAAGCAAGTACTTATGGTGTGGATGTTTTAACCATCGTATTTTTGAACACAATGACGATCGTAACTGGTCGGTATTGATACTGACATGTAAATGTCAATGTGAGGTGAAATAATGGACCCTGTATTCTGAAAATAATGACTTTGATTTCTACCCCTAAGGGAAACCTCTCACTGCGCAGGGGCGTCTGAACACAATGCCTCCTGTCTTAGCCTGGATCCATAACGTAGGAGTCTACCAGGGCCCTCGAGCATTGTGATTGTTCCAGCAAAGAAAGATAATCAGATTGAACTCATAGGATATGTTATTAGACTACATACATGTGATAAACAGTTGAGTTTTGCAGTCTCTGACCCTACTATTTAGCGTAGCCACCCGCTTTTTTTTATTAACATTCCTTATTTTTTCCCATCACTCCTGTCCACTACCCTGCCCTCTGCCCCATAGCAGGACCTGGCCAATTCAACTGTGAATTTCATCATCGAGGGATGGAGGAAGAACCGGGTCCAATGGCCTAGGAAACGCCATGATCGTGGCAGACGGAGAAGACAAGCGTTTCCGTTCTCCGATGTCCGTTACATCCTCATCTCGGACTGTGGTTTGGCTAGGCCGCGCCCCGCCCCTCCCTAACGGGAACCGGGGGATAGCTCGCTACTTTCCTTTGCTGTAGTATGGATGGGCTGGAGGGCATTGCCAATTCTGTGGGGTCAATTTTCAAGGAACGACCTTTCCTTTTTCAAGAGAAATTATGAATACTCCAGGGTGACTTTGTATGTTTGAGAAGGTAGAGGGCCCCCAACAGACCTACACTCGGGTGTATTTGAGGCACATGTTTTTTATAAGCTATGACAGACTTGTTCAGCATATTGGTTGAGTTTTTTAACCTTCTATGACTGACAGAATGTATTCACTACGTCTTAACACCGAATGTAATAAGACTCATCTCTGCTCATGTTTCCATTGCACAGTGCGTCCGGTTGTGTCTAGTTGTGAGCTCTTCTGTTGCACAAATTTAAATAAGTATTAGATGATCCCTATCAAATGTGTGTTCCATTGAAGTACTCGCTAGTGTGTCTGACTATTGTATGTATTTTTTCCCTCTTCCCCACCAGACACACCCTGATCAGCCCCAGATGCGAAAGAATCCCTCATCCCCGGCATCAGAGAGGACACGGTTGCCTCCCACTCTCAGAATGAAGAGTGAAGTGTCCCAGGACATTGACTTTGAACCATTGAGATCTATAAGTTTCACAGATCGGAGTCAGCCACTCATGTAACAGTACAACATAGGTATGCCCACAGGGGAGGTGGATTTTTTTTTCTTTACAAAACAATGCTACAAAACGTTATTTCAAGTGGTGTTTTTTTCAGTTTTTCACTTCCTCCTATCTCTGTTTCCCTCTGTTTTATATAGCCTGGTAGTTAATAGTACACAAATACTAGATTTTATTGTGATACTATTTTTTTGTATCTATTTGTACCATTTTCGTACGTTTTTTAACTGGCAATTGTTTTAGGAAAGGCTCGTCAAGGTATCACATTTTCCTCGGTAGTCATGAACTTGTATTCGTCGCATGTGACATAAATAAGAATTTGATTTGATTTCTCGGTCAAAAGTCTAGATGGCCCGCCGTTGCGTCTCCCTACTTTTACTTCCTGGCATCGAGGGGGCCTTCTCTGGCCCTGGGCACCAAGACGGTCATGCCCCTGCTAAAGTCTTGCCAATATTCTCCTATCCGACAGGTCCCCAACATGGACCGGTCAGTGGTCAGACAGAGGTGGACGTGGTACACCGCCTCTCCACCGACTGCTTTGTACATTGTTTGCATGACACCACAAATTACATGCATTTCACCCACAGTTTACACAACTTTCTGGAATTGTTTCTACACCTTTCAGACTCTCTTTAGACACTATTTAAAAAAAAAACATTCCAAAAAAGGGAACATTGACTCCAGGTTCGTTTACCGTCTATTTTTTTAATGTCACCCTTCCTGCTCCTTTCAGTTAATTTACTATTCAAATTTTATTTTTCACTATCTAATCACGTTTGTTTCGTTAATGAATAAGACGTGAAGACTTGGCATGTATAGCCGTTACATGTTATTTTTTGTTTTCCTGTTTGCAGGTCACGACTACCGCAAACTCTGATGTTTTCCAAAGAGAACCCAGAGCCCCCAACACTGGCTGCACGGTTACCATCGATCATCCGGGCTAAGCCCCTGTTACATACACAACACCCCCTGTACTGGCAGGGAAAGCACCTTTGAAGAGGTACTCTTAGTCCAACTCGTGTTCTGGACAAACCTTCGCGTTCAGCAGACCTTTCTTAAACTGCTGTCTGTGGTGTGTGTTTGTATGAACCAGTGGTCATACGAGGGTAAAGCAATTACACTAGTCATGCTGACTGGACATTTAAATCTGCCAACCATGCACATTCCACTGTTATGAAGGCCTATCTGTATTCGTTAGAGTTTTGTTAAGATTACCAGACAGAGATACCGATATCCTTATCACTAAATAAAACCAGTGTGATTAGTGGTTGTACCTGCTAGACCTATCAGTGGTTAACGGCATGACAGTGCAGCCGTACTTGTAATCGTTTGTGTAGCGAAGGGATTTTTGGACATCACAGATATCCGAAGAGTTGCACCTGTTCTGAGACTTTGTATAGCACCCACATCACACCCTTGGACCTTAGCAGATGGTACTCTTTGTCTATAGGTTAGACTTGACTTTGGTGACAGGTAACCTGGCTTCTAATCCGCACTGGTTACTTTGGGTTTTTCCTCTACTGCAGGTATACTCGTCATGCATTTTACTGAACACCAGTGCATATTGTGTCATTGTTACCCTCCTCATAGATGTTTAAAACGTGGGCCAGCCCTAGATGCCGTTAAGGGGGAACCATTCCCTATCGCCCACAGACCTTTTGATGAGTGACCGTGAAGAGAGCATCATCTGATGCCATACGGATTGTCTCTTCGCAGCATACTTTAGCAGGCCCTTCGTCGACGGCCTCCACTTCCCAGAATGAGAAGATGAGCACGGTTAGCCCTTCAATTAATCCTATAATACTTTATGTATAGACGATTTTTTTTTTAACGATAGACCATCTATTTTTTTTATGCATGCAAATTGCATGGAACACACACACACAGTGTATCACCGTGTCTTAATCTTCCATATTTAAGAGGATTGGTTTGAGGCACTCATTTTCTTCTCTCACCCATTCCTTTCCCAGGTACAACTACATAAGTGGACCACGTTGTTCATTGCCTACCTCCTTGAGTGCGCCACATCTCAAGAAGAACCTGAGAGCCCATCTGTATTTTTTTAACCACCATTACAATACAAGTTCTATCATTGTTTAGCTTGTTATGAGTTTCCCATCGTTGGCAGTTCGAGCTTTTCCTTATCATCTTTTTCTGACAGTTTGCTTGTACAACTTTTTCTTGTTTTCTTCCCATCTAAGCCAGGAACATTCCGAAACCATGTGATTTTCTTTGCATCTGATATAGCCTCAACCTCTGCTTCTCTCCTCTTGCTTTCTCGCGCTCTCTCTCTGTATCTTTCTTTCCTCCCTCCTTTCCTCCTCTTCTCTCTTCTTCACCCAAACAAATATCTACTTGAAACCACAAATAAAAAACTGTTTTGACCCGTTTTTTTTTTTTATGCATGCCATGAATGAACACACAAACACAGATAGTAGTCCACAGGGTCTTATTTTCTTTTAAAGGATTTGGTTAGGACATATTTTTTATCTCCCCATTCCTTTCCCAGGTAACAACTAAATATCAAAGTGTACCTAATTTGTTCATATGCCTACCTCCATGAAGTGGCCCTATTCTCACGAAGAACTGAGAAAGCACCTCTTTTTTTTCACCACCTTGTAAATAGTCATTTCTATCTTGTTTAAGCGATAGGATCCCAAGTATTACCTTCTAAACCCCCCCCCCCCCACCCCCACCACAATATGTAAGTGGGTTATCCCACTGCTATTAGGGTGAACGCACCAATTTGTGAGTACGCTCTGGCCAAGAGCGGTCTGCTAAATCGACGTTTTACGATGTGCCCATTGATGCCAAGCACTTAACGCCTAATGTTGCTCCGGTACGGTCGCCTCTAGGACTAAGGAGCGTCTGCTAAATGACAAATGTATGTTAAAATGTAGCCTTGTATGCGTTCCCATCATGGCAGTCAGAGCTTTTCTTAACCTATTTTCCTGACGTTATGCTTGTAACTATTTCTTGTTTCTTTCCTCTAACGCAAAACATTCCAGAAACCATGGCTGAGTTACTCTTTTTGCATACTGATACTAGCCTCAACATCTCTCGTTCGCTGCCTCTTGCTCTCTGTCGCTCTCTCTCTGTAATCTTTCCTTCCCGCCCGCGTCAAACTTTTCCCATTTTCTCTCTATCATTCAAACACACAAATATCTACTTGCAACAGCAAATAAACTGGTTTGACATACGTATATGTTTTTCTAATTCTTTAATGTTTTTCTAAATCTTTTTCATCCTGGGATATCTTTAGAAATCCACATTTTCAGTGGTTACCATATCACCCCCTCCACGACACAATGAATTGCTTGCCACATCTCAATATCTACCAAAAACATACATTAAAAAACCACCCCCTAAATATAAAATCAGCCATAAAAACCAAAGGCTAGTCAAAAAATTGCGTTCTCTCTTTTTTTTTTTGTCACATGGAACACTTTTTCTTCAGCTTACGGTGAGTCCTTTAATCTTATCACTGCACAAAATAAAGTGTACACTTTAGTTTTTCCTGCACTTGCTTCAATTTAAGCTCTAACTAAAGAATTGGTCAGGAGGAAAACATAAGCTGCATGTTCCTACAGAATCCTGTGATTAAAGAGAGAAGAACGGTGATTACCTTCAGCATACACAGAAAACTGTGGTGTGATATTGAACATCATTATTAATTTTGTGATGACCATGAATGTGGGTTCGTGAGTGTTTGTGCATGCTTATTTATGGCTGATCCACCAACAGCTTAAGTTATCAATCCTTTCCCAGTCCTTCTGTATAGTTCTTTATATAGTTAGAATTGTAGTTCCCAGTTTGACATGCTAAGTCTTGTGTTGACTTCCCACACTGAACCTCTGATCTTTGATCCTCGAGCCCTTGCTCGAGTTCCATTCAGTACATCAGATACTCAGAGACACTACCTACAACCATAAAATTTAGAAATTACTAAACAACAATCCGATTCAAGTACTGCTCTATCGTGTGTTTGGGAATTCTATTTTCTGTGCCCCCACACTACTCAAGGGGACATCGAAATCTACACTCACCAAACGAACTACTTGTTTTTTTGCGTTGCTCTTATCTCCACACCACTCGCTTCTCATTCTCCTCTTATCTCCCCTGTAGCCGTGCAAGGCTATGTTGAAAACCACTGTTTTCCATACATAGATGACCCACACAATCATTTTTTTTTGTTTCGGTGCGACGGGCACTCCTTATGAACATACGCTCCTCTCTGTTTACTGAACTGTACAACAATGACACCAATATTACAAATTTGTTTATGTGGCTGTAGCCGAGGTGATCATTAGAGAGAAACCAAGAGCAAGTAAATGAGAGAGATTAGCAGTAATGGGGGAGTTGATAGAGATTCAGAGTGAGCATAGAGAGGGGGGGGGGGGGGTTGAAAATGGAATGTTGTTTATAAAACCTTTCAAGATAAATACTGTAGGTATCTGATTAAGTTCTCAAACGATCTAATGTGGGTCCACATTTCAGGCTTCCCGAGTTGACGCGAGTGGTCTAAAAGGTATACGCAAACGCAGTGCTAGCTGTTGTCCACTAGAGATACCTGGTTTTGAAGCCAGGCTCTGGTCGTCGCCGGCTGGGAGACCCATGGGGCGTCGCGCAATTTGCGCCAGCGTCTCCAGGGTATGGGAGGGAATGGCCGCAGGTGGATGTAGCTCAGTTTGGGTCAGAGCATTGGCGTTTGCAACGCCAGGGTTGTTGGGTTCGATTCCCATGGGGGGCCAGTATAAAAAAATAATGTATTCCCTCATCTCACTGTACAGTCGCCTCTGGATAAGAGCGTCTGCTTAAATTACTTAAATGTAAATGTTCATTGTGCTGTTTTTTGCAGTTTTCTCCTGCAAATATTCCTGCCCTAGAACGTCTATGAGCTGTGTACCATTTATTATTATCAAATCTATGGCCTTATTCTGACCCTCGTCCTGGTTGCATGCCGGACTCAGTATGCTTACCGGAGTGGGTTGCCTGTCCGAGTGCTCAGGAGAAATCACACTAAAATGGTGAAGGACACATTTGAAAGCAATCTCTGAAAATACAGCAGTGAGGATCCAGAGATGGGGGCATCGTTGGAGTTATCCAATGTAGACACTCATCAGGTAGTCGGGTAGACTACAATACCCGTGCGTTTTGTGTGCAAAACAACTCACCACTCAGTCATTACGTATTTTCTCCAAGATAATGGAGTAATATTCTGCTTTAAATACACCTTTTAAAAAGCTGTACCGTTTCCCGGTCTACATCACACAGCTGCCCCAGTTGGGAGACTGTGCTCCGCTTCCACCATGATACTGGCTGAGTTTTGAAGAGGGCCCAAAAGAAATCTACTCTCGTATCTATGGCCCATGTGGATATGTACCAGCCAGCCAAGATGGCGGACGGGCCGGACCACTGACCCTTTTCCAATCTAAAGAGATCAAAGGTATTTGCTGCCTGTTCACATGCCATGATGGAGGGGTTTTAGATGTAGGATTTCCCAAACAAAACAGAGCTGGCAAAAACTACAAGTGTCTTATTTTTTGATAAAACTCATGTACCACTATTTCACTGTTTTTGCTGGGCCAAAATTGGATATTTTTAACAAAATCAAGTTTGATTACTTAGCAAAAACACATAGGAAAGTCCACTCCTGTTTTGCTGCTTCACGCAATATGGGGAATCTTTTATAAACCCTTAGATTATTTACATCACAACCAGGTTTGCCCTGCTGGCACATTCATCGGCCGCTTTCAATCTAGCTCATGTCCCTGTATTTAAACACAGTGTGATATATGATAGATGATGGTGGCTCAAAGGTTTTTTTTTTTTCCCTAAGGATAACCTGTGATAGGCGATGGGGCCCAAGGACCAAAAGGGCCGGATCCTGCCTGGCTTTCATGCTTGTGGAGTCCCCTACCGCCCACAAAGAAGGTTAGGATTTTGCCCTGAACACCAACAACCAGCCTGAAATCTGAATCTTTTGGTTTTCGCCTAGCAGTCCCTCTAATTAGTTTTCAGACATTATCTACCCTTCAGCATTGCTTTACATAGTGCTTCGCTCTGTGCTCTCAGCTGTCGTAAAGCAGGCGCTTGTACGCCAAGAGTGTTGGTCGCTTCGATCCCCCGGGACCACCATACACACAAATATTTTTTATGCCAAGCACGCCTGACCTGTCAGTCCGCTTTTTATAAAAGCATACTTTCGCTAAATGGCATAATTGATTATATTATTATATTTATATTATATTACATATACATGGGTTATTAAATGAGGTTTCTGTAATCCTATGTATCCATAAACCTGCAGTGTCCTGGGAGTTCTGTGAGTCTGAGTATGAAAACAATTTTTATGGGCATATTTCAGTGGAATCAAACATTCATGACTATCAGAGAGAGGTAGTGACTTACATGTGATGATTGCTGGATCTATGTTGATTTTCAGGAATACCAGTACATAATAAACTCATCATTGAGGGTCTAGGAGGAGGTTTGTCATACGTCTACTTTGGAGTTGACCAGGAGATAAACCGACCAGCTTCTTTTTGGCAGATTGTGGAGCTCCATATGATCTTGCCAGCGGATGTGGGCGACCATTAACCCCATTCCCCTAGATCACTACGGACCGAGGATAGCAGCTATTTCGTTGTGAGTGTGAATTGATATACAGTGGTGGACAAAAGTATTTATATCAGGTTCACCAATTGTCGCAAGTTCTCCCACTTAACAAGTAATGAGAGAGGCACTGTCCCTTTTCATCATAGGATAACACCGTCAACTAATCGACAGTTATCGACATATTGAGAAAAGAAATTCCAGAAATCACATGTACATGACTTTTTTTATGCTGATTTATTTGCAATTATAGTGGCACTAGTTCTTGTGAGTCACCTACAAACCAATCACGTTTCTGGCTCCTCACAAACCTGTACTTCTTTTCTTTAGAGAGGCTCCCTCTGTCCTCCCTCTCGTTACTTGTATTAAATGGCACCTGTTATTGAAACTTGTTTTCAGTATATAAACAGACCACCTGTCCACAAACCTCAAACAGTCCACAAGAACTCCAACTCCACTTACATCCACTAATGGCGCATAGACCAAAGAGCTTTCGTCAAAAGTGACACCAGAAACTAAAATTGTAGAACCGGCACCAGGCTGGGAAGACTGAATCTCTGAAGATAGGTAACGCCATCTCTGGTTTGAAGAAATCAAACTGTGGGAGCAATTAATTAGGAAATGGAAAGACCCATACAAGCACCACTGATAAATGGCTCCCTCTCTCTGGGGCTTCCACACGAAAGGATCTCACACTCGGTACCCTGTGAGGGTCGAAATGATCACAAGACCGGGGTGAGCCAAAAAGTCCAGAAACCAACGGGGGGGGGACACTATTGAATTGACCTGCAGAGAGCTGCTGCTGGGACCAAAGTAACAAAAAAGAAAAGCCCTACCATCAGTAACCACGCTTAACGCCGCCAGGGACTCAGTCAAAATCCCTTCCTCTGCAGTGCCAAGAAAAGACCGTGTTCACCCCCTCTGCCTTAAGAGCCAGTACATGTCCGCCGGCGCCCGTCTGAAGTTTGCTTAGAGAGTGCATTTGGAATGATCCCGAAGATAGAGCTTGTGGAGAAATGTCCCTAATGGTCAGATGTTAAAACCAAAATAGAACTTTTTTGTAAAAACCCTCACAAACTCGTCGTGGTGTGAGAGGATCAAAGAATACTTGAGTTGCAATGCCAAAGAAGACACCATGAACCTACTGTAAGCATGTTGGGGGGGGAAAACATCATGCTTTGGGGGGGTTTTTTTTGTTTTTGGGGCGCTTGTTTTTCTTTTCTGCAAAGGGAACCAGGAAAGACCACTGATCTTGTAAAGAAACAGAAATGAATGGTGGCGGGCCATGTATCGTGAGATATTTTTATTGAAAAAACCTCTTTCCTAATCAACGGCTTGCAGATGAAACTGGCTGGGTCTTTCATCCGTGACAATGAATCCCCAAAACAACACCGACCTGCTAAACGGCCAACGAAAGGTGGACTTCTAGACGCTTTTACAAAGGTCCTGGGAGTGGCCTAGCCAGTCTACATATCCTCAACCCCATAGAAATCTTTGAGGGAGTTTGAAAGGTCCGCGTGTTGCCCAGCGACAGCCCCAAACCTCACTGCTCTACGAGGAGATTGCATGGAGGATGCCAAAAATACCAGCAACAGTGAGCTGATAACCTTTGTTGAAGACTTACAGAAAATGGTTTGAACCTGTGTCATATTGCCAACTAACGGGTATAAACAATAGTTTATTGAGAAAATTTCTTGTTATTGACCAAATCTTATTGTTTCCACCATAAGTTTGGCCAAATACACTTCATTAAATCCTACAAATTATTTTTTCTGGATTTATTTTCTCTTCATTTTTGTCTGTCATGAGTTTGACGGTAACCTATGGATGAAAATTACAGGCCTCTCTCATCTTTTTTAATTGGGAGAACTTGCAGCAATTGGTGGCTGACTAAATACTTTTTTTCCCCACTGTATCCTCATTTGATTGGTCCCATTAAATATATTACCCACGCTACCAGGGTGACCATTTGTTCAGTATCTTTCTCTGTTATTGTGTTTTAACGTTTGATGCCCTCAAACTTGGACCCTCCATTCTGGAGTGTGTATGGGGGATTCTATCCAAAGGAGCCCAATGTCAAATCTGGATAGCCTTACTGGGTTGATGATACAGAGGCGTTTGGACTGACAGCATCCTTCCAGTCCTCAGAGAATATATAGGCTCTACTCTCGTGTCTGATAGTACAAATTTACATTTCATTCCATTATAGTTTCACGGTCAGAAGTCCCTGCACCAAGCAACGAAATTTAAGATATAGTTGTATATGAGCTAAGGTGCTTACCCAATACTCAGTTCTAGGTAAAACATGTTTTTCATCCAAACATATGGTCTTCAATTATTTCTTATTCCTCCCAAACAGGAAGTCCCCCTTTTGGTTTTTTTTTTTTTCTTTTTTTTTTTGTGGACCGACTACAGGTGAAGAAATCCTAGTTCCTGGGGTCACTGATGATGTTCGTGCCCCCATCTGAGGATGAGAAGTGAACCTCATGACAACTATGCAGCTTTGCCCTGGACGAGACATGAAGAAAGAGGTATGCTGGGGTCAAACACTTTCCTACCGACACTAAAGTTACTGGGGTACTGGTGCAACCCTTAAAGGAATGACAGTGCCAACTTGGACTCGGTTTGGGTTGGTTTGAGAGGACCTTAGCCTGGCCACCACGTCTGTTTTGTGCTTTGTTCCTTTACCAATTTTGTCATTGTCATGTCATGCCACTCATAAACACACCATTGGAGTTGGGCTATGATACTAAACTAATCTTTGGCGTGAATGAGGAAGACGTTTTTTGTCACCAGTGAGATATCTGTAGAAGTCGCTGTTTTGACAGAGGGTGATTACTCTTTATTTGGGATACTCACACTATCTGAGCTATATAACATTGATCAACAAACTGTGTTCAGGGAGGAATATGGTCAGTGAGTGATGTCCCTCCATGGCTCGATGGCGTTCCCCATCCCTCCTGCCATCCATGGTGATCCATGGCGGCCTTCTTCCAGGAGCCCGCACCAAACTGTCCATCCCCAAACATGTCACCTGGACCTTCTCGCATCCGACAGGTCCCCAACATGGACACCTCCAGATGTTGGAAAGGAAGGATACAGAGTGTCTACCTGTCCATGGTTTTGAATTACAGGGGTACCAGGGTTGTTGGGACAGGAGCATAACACATAACAAGGATCAAAATACAAGCATGGACACATCCTCGTAACCCCTGTAACCAGTGAGTGATTAAGTAAGTGAACTATAAGTTGCTCTGGATAAGAGCGTCTTCTAACTGACCAAAATGTAAATATATGAGTCCATCTGAGTAAGTGTACTCAGTATAAGAAACGGCTGCCCGCACTTCGATCTTGGTCTCCCTCCAGAGTCAATGTGATATATTTAAAACCCTGAAACGAATGCTAACATAACCACCCTCGCCAAGCCTCCATGTTCCAACTCTCCCCCTGTTACAATGCCATGTTTCACAGGTGTAGGAGCACCTTCAGCAGGTTCTTCTCCACTCTAAACAGCCACAACAGGCTGATAGGGTGACTGCAACTGTTGGGGCTAAACCATGGGTGGCTAACCTGATAAGGACCCACAATACATTGCCGGACAAAGAGCGGTCAGAGAGGTGTCAGTTGTAGAGGCCATTTACATAACCCTCTCCTCATTTGAAACGCTATGTCTAACTTTATTGTTTAAGTTAAGATGTGGTTTTACCCTTGTGTTAGTGTTTTGGGGTGGACCCTGAGCTTCATCCGTGAGGGCTTCCACCATCCCTATCGCTTACAGCAACTTTTCCAGGAGGAGACAGGCAAGAGTGTGATGATGCTGCCCATAGGTGGCCCATGACGACGGAGAGCACTCTCAGAATGAGAAGAATCCAGCAGTAAGAGTGAGATGAGAAAAAGGAAGAGATACGATTCCAGACATGTCTTTTCACCCCTAAATCCGTTTTTTTAGTTTGTACACACCTGGCAAATTAATCATGAACAACATCAACACACCATGTGTTCAGTTCCTTGTTCAGTAAAATACTGAATCCTGTTTTTTCTCTCTCTCAGTACAACGTACATTGAGGGGACGAAGCTGTTTGCGGCTTATTTTTATGAGCTCTCACGTACTACAGTAGATGCAGGATATATTTCCACCTCAAGCTGTGACCATGATAATTATACTGTAGGTTGACAGTATTGAGCTAATTGAGTGCCCTGGCTGATCCATGCCCTGTGACTTAACTCTCCCCAGGAGGGTGTCTCGGGGGAGTGGGATATGCAAAAAAAAACATTTCCATCTTCACCACACAATGATAGGTTACACACTTGTACATGTGTGAAACAGGACAATATAAGCCCCTCCTATTTGACCTTTGAAATTTTGTATTATTATACAGCCCGTATGAGGTTAGTTACTTACCATAGAGAACAACATTTTAGCACCCTCTAAAATAACTATTTCTACCATTTTGATTTCATGAATGTATTTCTATCTGTGTATTACTAATAAAAGACCACATGTGGCATGTCTTTTGAATCAATGTGTTGATTGATGAAGGAGTGTCCTAACAAGCAGACAGTCCATCAATCAATTTATCTCTGAAATGTTTACGCTTAACATTGGGGGGACTCAATAAACACTTAAGTGTTTACTTCAAGTGTTAAAAGACCCACGTGATAAAAAAAACCTGGGTATTTGTGAGAACATTTCAGGAAAGAGGTGTCAGCACACTTGTGTCTTTTCACCTTTAGCTGGAGGCAGAGTGTATCACTCAGTGTGGATTGTCTCTCAAGAGAGTGGTGTGCTGGGCTGGGAAGGGGCAGGTTTGCATGCTTAGCTGAGATTAGGCAGGAAGCAACAGTGTGTGTGTTTACTGAAGATACTGACATGTCACTCCAGTCATTCTGCTAGAGGAGCTTACAGAGTGAGAGAAGGAGAGAGAGAAAGAGAGACAAGGAACGGGAGACTAGTGGAGAGGAAGGGTAGAGAGGATGAGAAGAGAGAGAGAGAGAGAAGAGAGAGACGGAGGCAGTGAGAAGGAAGGGAAGAGAGAGAAACCAGAGAGGAAGAGAGAGAGAGAATAGAGATAGAGAGGACGAGTGCAGTGAGAGGAGGGAGAGATATAGAGAGACAGAGTGCAGTGATAGGGCAGGGGGAGAGAGAGAGGATAGAGAGAGACAGAGGCAGTGGCGATCAGAGAGAAGGGAGAGAGAGACATACAGACACAGTCAGGGTGAGAGAGAGGAGAGTGTGAGAGCAAACTGCAAAGGAGAGACACCGAAATTTGAGAATTGACAGTACCAACAGAGAGACGTGATGGAACCCATGGGTGATGTTCTCCATCTTTTAGTCATCCTGGTTCCTTTTTGGAGACAGGCAATGCCAAAGTGAATACAGACTCAAAGCAGCAGGAGCTACAGCACCCAGGACGTATATCATCATTGGAGTGGCTGTTTTCCTCCATGAGGGAGTAGAGGATCCCCTGAAACCTCTCAGCACGCCCAATGCATTCACAGTGTGTCCAGGTAGGGTAATGCTTGCCAGTAAGATAAGATCTAAGGGTGTTGTATAGCAGAATCTTGAAGGAAGGGGCGAGTAAATAATCTTGAAGGATCCTGTCTGTCTGTCTGTCTGTCTGTCTGTCTGTCCTCTCTCTCTCTCTCTCTCTCTCATCTCACCTCCTCCAATTATCTCTCTCTCTCTCTCACCCCCTCCAATTCTCTCTCTCTCTCTCTCTCTCTCTCTCGTCTTTCTCTCCTCTCTCTCTCTCTCTCTCTCTCTCTCTCTCTCTCAATTCCATTTCAATTTAAGGGCTTTATTTGGCACTGGGAAACATATGTTAACATTGCCAAAGCAAGTGAAGTAGATAGTAAGACAAAGTCGAATTAACAATAAAATTAACAATAAACATTACACTCAGAAGTTCCAAAGAATAAAGACATTTCAAATGTCATATTATGTATAATATACAGTGTTGTAACAATGTGCAAATAGTTAAAGTAACAAAATGGGAAAATAATTCACCCCCCGCATAAATATGGGTTGTTATTTACATGGTGTTTGTTCTTCACTGGTTGCCCCTTTTCTTATGGCACAGGTCACAAAATCTTGCTGCTTGTGATGGCGCACTGTGGTATTTTATCAAAATTGGGTTATTAGTTTTACTCGAATTCTTTGTGAATCTGTGTAATCTGAGGGATATATGTGTTTCTATATGGTCATGACATTTTGCATGAGGTTAGGAAGCTGCGCTCATTTTCCACCTCATTTTGTGTGCAGTGTACACAATAGCCTGTCTTCTCTTGAGAGCCAGGTCTGCCTATGGCAGCCTTTCTCATAGAAGGCTATGCTCACTGAGTCTGTACATAGTCAAAGCTTTCCTTAAGTTTAGGGTCCGTCACAGGTATTCTGCCACTGTGTAACTCTCTGTTTAGGCCAAAATAGCATTCTAAGTTGCTCAGAACCTTGTTTTGTTATTCTTTCCAATGTGTGAAGTAATTCTCTTTCTGTTTTCCTCTTGATTTGGTTGGGTTCTAAATGTGTTTGTGTGTCCTGGGGTCCTCCTGTGGCGTCTGTCCTGTTTGTGTTTGTGAACAAGCCCCAGGACCTAGCTTGCTTGGGGGACTCTTCTCAAAGTTCATCTCTCTGTAGGTTGATGGCTTGTTTTGGAAGGTTTGGGAATCGCTTCCTTTTAGTGGTATAGGAATTTCATGGCTCTTTTTTCTGGATTTGGAAAAGTATCGTATCGGTATCTGTTCACGCCCTGGCTCTGGGGGACTCTAGTATGTTGAGCCAGGGTGTGAGTTTTTTTCATTTTGTGTTTGTTTTCTAGTTGTTGTATTTCTATGTTGGCCATGGTGGCTCCCAATTCAGAGATGGCTGTATCGATCGTTGTACTCTGATTGGGAGCCATACTTAAGTAACCGTTAGGCATTCATTTGGTGTTGTTTCTTGTTTCCGTTTGTTTTGTGTATGCAACCAGGGACGTCACGTTTTTCGTTTTGTTGTTTTGTTCGTTTGATACTCTTTATAATAATAAAAAATGTTCGCATTCCAACGCTGCCGCCTTACGCGTCCTCCCTCTGTTCCCGACGAGCGTGACAGTATCGGCCTAATTCTGCTCTGCATGCATTATTTGGTGTTTTTTTTCCGTTTCTAACCCTGAGGATATGTTTTGCAGAATTCTGCATGCAGAGTGTCAATTTGGTGTTTGTCCCCCATTTGGTGAATTCCTTGGTTGGTGAGTGTACCCAAGACCTCACAACCATAAATGGCAAATGGGTTCTATAACTGATTGCAAGTATTTGTAGCCAGATCCTAATTGGTATTCGACATTTTATGTTCCTTTTGATGGAATATCAGGCCCTTCTTGACCTTGTCATCTCTCAGATCATTCACAGCTTTGTGGAAGTTACCTATGGCGCTGATGTTTAGGCCACCCAGGTATTTATTACGTTTTTTTTTGTGTGCTCTAGTGCAACGGTGTCTAGATGGAATTTGTATTTGTGTTCCTGGCACTGACCTTTTTTGAAACACCATTATTTTTGTCTTACTGAGATGTAACTTGTCAGGGCCCAGGTCTGAACGAATCTGTGCAGAAGATAAGTATAGGTCTGCTGTAGGCCCTCCTTGATTGGTGACAGAATCACCTTATCATCATCCAACAGTAGACATTTTGACTTCAGATTCCTAGTAGGGTGAGGGCCGGGTGCTGCAGACTGTTCTAGTGCCCTCACCAATTTGTTGATATATATACGTTGAAGAGGGGGGGTTTTGGGGCTTAAATCTGCATTCCCTGTCTCACCCCACGGCCCCTGTGGCAAAAAATGGTGTGTGTTTTTTTATGCCACATTTTAACCGCACACTTTTTGTTTGTGTACATGGATTTTATAATTGTCGTATGTTTTTTCCCCCAACAAACCACTTTCCATCAATATTGTATAGGCCAGAACCTCATGCCAAATTGAGTTCAAAGCTTTTTTGAAATCACAAAGCATAAAACGACTTTGCCTTGTTTTGGTGTTTGTTTGTCTGTCAATTAGGGGTGTGCAGGGTGAATACATGGTCTTTCGTACGGTAATTTGAGTAAAACGCAAATTTGACATTTGCTCAGTACATTGTTTTACACTAGAGGAATGACTAGTCTGCTGTTAATGTTTAATGCAGAGGATTTTCCCAATGTCGCTGTTGACGGCATATCCCACGGTAGTTAATGGGGGATCAATTTGTCTCCACTTTTGTGTGCGTTGTGGTGATCAGTCCCTTGGTTTCCAAATTTGGGGAAAGATGCCAGAGCTAAGGAAGTGATGTTAAAGAGTTTTAAGTATAAGCCAATTGTAATTTATGGTATGTATATTTTTTATCATTTCCATTGAGGATTACCATCAACACCACCAGGCCTTTTTTGGGGTTGGAGGTTTGTATTTTGTCCTGTAGTTTCATTCAATGCAAATTGGAGAATCCAGTGGTTTTCTGGTAGTCTTTACATATATTGATTCTAAAGATTTGGCATATGATCATGTAATCTTTTTTTGCTTGTTTTGTTCTTTGTTATAGCGCCAAAAAGATTGGAGAAGTTGTTTTTACCCTACATCCTCCATTTCGGACAGATACAGTGGCTTGCGAAAGTATTCACCACCCTTGGCATTTTTCCTATTTTGTTTGTTCCTTACAACCTGGACTTTAAAATAGTTTTTTTTGGGTGGTTTTGTATCATGTGAATTACACACATGCCTACCACTTTGAAGATGCAAATATGTTTTTATTGTGAAAGAAATCAGACAAAAAAACAGAACTTGAGTGTGCATGAACTATTTACCCCCCAAAAGTCATACTTTTTAGAGCCACCTTTTGCAGCAGCATTACATGCTGAAAGTCTCTTGGAGTATGTCTCATATATAACTTGGCACATCTAGCCACTGGGATTTTTGCTCATTCTTCAAGGCAAAACTGCTCCAGCTTCCTTCAAGTTGGATGGGTTCCACTGGTGTGTACAGCAATTTTTTAAGTAAGTACCACAGATTCTCAATTGGATTGAGGTCTGGGCTTTGACTAGGCCATTCCAAGACATTTAAATGTTTCCCCTTAACCTTCCAGTGTTGCTTTAGTCAGTATGCTTAGGGTCATTTAGTCCTGCTTGAAAGGTGAAGCCTCTCCGTCCCAGTCTCAAATCTCCGAAAGACAGAAACACGGTTGTCCCTCAAGAATTATCTCTGTATTTTAGCGCCATCCATCATTCCTCACTCTGACCTGTTCCCAGTCCCTGCTGATGAAAAAACATCCCCGCCAGCATGATGCCTGCCACCTCCTTGCTTGACTGTGGGGTGGTGTTCTCGGGGTGATGAGAGTTGTTGGGTTTTGCGCCATACATAGCCGTTTCCTTGATGGACAAAAAGCTCAATTTTTAGTCTGATTTGACCAGAGTACCTTCTTCCATATGTTTTTGGGGAGTCTCCCACATGCCTTTTGGCGAACATTAAGCAATGCTTTTTTCTGGCCACTGTTCCGTAAAGCCCAGCTCTGTGGAGTGTAACTGGTTTAATGTGGTCCTATGACCTGGAGATACTCCAATCTCCGCTGTGGAGCTTTGCAGCTCTTTCAGGGTTATCTTTGATCCTTTTTGTGCCTCTCTCTGATGAATGCCCTCCTTGCCTGGTCCGTGAGTTTTTAGGTGGGCGGTCCCTCTTCTTGGCAGGTTTTGTTGTGGTGCCATATTCTTTCCATTTTTTATAATGGGATTTTAATGGTGCTCCTACCGTGGGATGTTCCAAGTTACTGATTATATTTTTTATAACCCAACCCTGATCTGGTACTTCTCCACATCTTTGTCCACTGACCTGTTTGGAGAGCTCCTTGGTCTTCATGGTGCCGCTTGCTTGTTTGGTGGTACCCCTTGCTTGTGGTGGAGCTGCAGACTCTCGGTCTCCTTTCAGAACAGGTGTATATATATAACTGAGGATCATGTGACACTTAGATTGCACACAGGTAGACTTTATTTACTAATTATGTGACCTTCTGAAGGTAATTGGTTGCACCCAGATCTTTATTTTACGGTCTTCATAACAAAGGAGGTGATACATATGCACGCACCACTTTTCTGTTATTTTTTTTTGTAAATTTTTTTTGAAACATAGTTATTATTATTTTTTCACTTCACCAATTTTGACGATTTTGGTGTATGTCCATTACATGAAATCCCCAATAAAAATAATTTAAATTACCAGGTTGTAATGCACACAAATAGAAACAAACCAACGGGGGATTGAATACTTTTGCAAGGCACTGTAGCTCTTCGTGGCTGTTTGTTTGTTTAGGTTTTTCCAATTTTCCCAGAAGTGGTTAGAGTCTATGGATTCTTCAATTACATATTGAGCTGATTTCTGACGTGCTGTTCCCTTATTTTTCTGTAGTGTATTTCTGTATTGTTTTTAGTGATTCATCCATAGTGAAGGGCGTAGGCTCAGGTTTTCTGGGTCATCCTATGTTTTTGGTTGTATAGGTTTCTCAATTTCTTCCTTAGGTTTTTTGGCATTCTTCATCAAACCATTTTGTCATTATTGTTACTTTTCTTCTGTTTTCCTGTTGAAAGGGAAGCTGAGAGGTTCAAATATACTGTTTAGGTTTTCTACTGCAATTTTACAGTGGAGACGTTTTGTCCAGATAGTTGTCTAAAAGGGATTTACTTTGTTGTTAGCCTAATTGTTTTTTGGTAGGTTTCCCCCACTATTTTCCTTCCCATCTATAGCATTTCTTAATATTATTCCATTCCTTTTGGATTTGATGCTCATCGATTGAGTATTGCTCTGTTTCAAGTAGACTGTTTTTGCTCGTGGTCTGCTATGGGTGTCCAGTTGGCTGACTGTGAATGCTCTGAGAGACTCTGGTTAGGTCAGTTGAGAAAGTAGTCTACATTATACTACTGCCAAGAGATTGAGCTATAGGTGTACCTACCATAGGAGTCCCCTCAAAGCCTACCGTTGACTATGTACATACCCAGCGATGCGACAGAGCTGCAGGAGTTGTGACCCGTTTTTGTTGGTTTATGTTGTCGTAGTTTTGTGCCTAGGGGGCATATGGGGAGGGAAATGCTGTCATGTCTAGGTAGGTTTGTTTTTTTTTTGTCCTGTGTGCTGAGGATGTCAGGTTCTTGTCCAGTTCTGGCATTTAGGTCGCCACAGACTAGTACATGTCCCTGGGCCCTGGAAATGATTGATTTCCCCCTCCAGGTATGGAGAAGCTGTCTTCATTAAAAATATGGGGATTCTAGTGGGGGGATATAGGTAGCACACAGGAGGACATTTTTCTCTGTTGATATAAATTTTCCTTTGAATTTCTAGCCAAATGTAAAAAATGTTCTGTTTTGATTAATTTAATAGAGTGACTTAGGTCTGCTCTGTACACACATTAGCGATACACCCTTGAGTCCCCTTCCCTTTTTCCACAACCTGGTAGTTTGGTGGATGGGACTACCAGCTCTCTGTAACCTAGAGGGCGACCAGTTGATCCATCTCCTCTATAAACCATGTTTTCTTGTAGGATAACATGTCTGTATTTCCTATTCCTTTGTGGTGAAAGTCCAGTTCCTGCTCTTTTAGGCCAAGGCAGATGAGCCTCAGGCCTGAATATTCCAGGATGAGACTCTCTCTCTCTCTCTCTCTCTAGTCTTCTCTTCCCCCCTCTCGGATCTCTTCTCGTCTTCCTCTCTCCGTCTCTCTCTCTCTCTCTTCTCTCCATCTTCTCTCTCTCTCATCTCCTCTCTCTCTCATCTCTCTCTCTCTCTCTCTCTCTCTCTTCTCTCTCTCTCTTCTCTCTCTCCTCTCGTCCTCTCTCTCTCTTCTCTCTCTCTCTCGCTCTCCGCTCTCTTTCACTCTCTAATGTATGACTAAGTGTTTGTGAGAGAGAGTTGATTTACTCTGAAAGGTGATGATCAAACCATGCCTTATGTACCTTGAACAAAACACTACAACACTCAAATGCACACAAAACACAGGTTTCAACAACGGATGGGTTCACCCGGGCATTGGCTATGATCCACGCTATAGAGTTGGCCAACAGATCCCCCTGTCCTTGACTACACCTAGGATCTCTCTGGATACCGTATCCACGAACTCCTGCTCTGATGTCACCACCACACTCTGAGGGCCTCAGAGCTGACTTCACACAGGTTAAAGCCTCTTTAGCCAAAATTTTGGTCAAATCATCCACAGCAAGGATAGATGAGTATGCTACCTTTTTTGGATTTGTATAGTTAATCTTCCATTAGCCAGCACCTCATATAAAATGGTGTACATTCTTTACTTCACACAGGAGCCAACCACAGACTGTGGGGAGGGGCCAACACCTCTAACGCTTCCCCGCCAATCATGGCCATCATAGGGGCCTCTTCCTCTGAGATTTCCATCTCCATTGCCCGGCACCTCAACCTGGATCTTATTCCTCAGGTAAGCAGTCAAAACCCCCCCACAGAGTGACGATTGATGGACAGTAACCAAAAGGGTTTGATAAAAATAATGAAATAACCGAGTTTGTGTCAAAAAAATGACAGACAGCAATGATTTATAACAGATAAATGACAAAATCACTTCAACATAGGACCCACCGGAAACCCGTGTGGGCCAGGCAGCATTTTTCTGTCTATCACATCGGTAGTCTGCTGTACGCTCTTTTGCGTGTCTTGACTAATCAGATTCACGGAAATTGCAGGTCGCGCGGTGCAGGGCACAAAGCTCAGAGTGTTTTTTAAAACCACCGGACCAGATTAGAAAAACTCTGGTCCCATCATAGCCCATATTAAATATTTTTAGAACAGATAAATCACGGCATACCGTGTAAGGTCCTGAGTTTTACTGGTTAGGTTACTTCTGATCCAACATAACCTTATCTCTTTGAATCATCACAGATCAGTTACGCCTCCACCGCCATCATCCTGGGTGACAAGATCCGTTTCCCCGCGTTCCTGAGGACTGTGCCTAGCGACCTGTACCAGACGCGTGCCATGGTCCGTTTGCTTAGCGACAGCAAATGGACCTGGGTGGGCATGGTCACCACAGATGGAGACTACGGCCGCTCAGCCATGAGAGAGCTTTGTCTCCCAGGCAACCGCCTCAGGGGATCTGTGTGGCCTTCAAGGAGATCCTCCCTGATTCGCTGACCAGCCCTGATATCAACTCAGTCCGTCAGAAATGCCAGCAACACCATCCGCAGCAACCCCAAGGTCAAGGTGGTGGTGACATTCCGCCAAGCCTACTCACATGACGTACCTGTACCGGGAGCTGAGGGGTCAGAGGCTGGGTTCAGGGCTGGGGTGAGAGGGTGTGGGTGGCCAGTGACAGCTGGTCCTCGTCAAAGGAGGCCCTGGGAGAGATGGACCTCCCAGATATCGGCCCATGTGGTGGGCTTCACCTTCAAAGAGGGGAACCTGGCTCCTTTCCATCACTACCTGATGAATATGAGCGAGGGGGGGGAGACAGCATGATGTCATAAGAAACAACTCCTTCCTAAAGGAGTTCTACTCCCTGCTAACGTTCGGGAGACCCCGGTGGTTGTGTCCTCCTTCCACAGCCGCAGCAGAGTATCCTGCTAAACAACAGCCATGCAGGCATAGTCTTCAGTGTGGAGATGGCTGTCAGTTGCCATCCGCCCATGCAGTGGCTGATATCTGCAGCAAAAAGACTGCAAGACAGCAGGCACTGTCCAACCCTGGAAGGTAGCTACTTGCACAACTCCTCATGTCTACAAGGCACAACAAACTGAACTTATATACTGTATGTCATCTAATATATTTGGGATATGGATCTTTGGTCTACGATATGTGAACGAACTTGCATTTGCATTTGTTTTTCAGGTGCTTCAAGCCCTGAGGGGAAGTCGGTTTGAGCTGGATGGGAAAAGCTAGAATATGTTTGACCAGAAAGGGGACATCAACCTGGGCTATGATGTACCGTGTGGAGGTCTGTGAGAGGGTCATCAACGTCGTGACGTTTGTAGCTGAGTACCATCCAATCAACAACAGCTTCAGCTACAGCCAGCAGACACACCACAAATATCACTGACCTGAAGGTAAGGGTTAGGGTTAGGTTGAGTGTTAGGGTTAGGGTGAGGGTTAAGGTTAGGTCTCACTCTCTTTTGTCTGTCTGCTAGGCTGCCACACAAAGGTTCATGTACACATCCACATTAACCGATTATCACACTTGACATAGAGAGACACAAACACAAACAGATTCAGGAAGGTCAAACAATCTACTTTTTCTTCCGCAAAGTGACTAAAAGAAAACCTAAACATACCTGTTTGAGAGACTTCTCAGTAAAACTGGAAAACAAATAGAGATGGAAATTCAATAACCCCTGATCAGTTAAACAATGGCCCATTGTTTGAATAAGAAAACCAAGTACCTTGGGGCACACACTGGGTGCACCTGTATCACACATTCATGTTAGATATCGGTGATGCTCTAAAAAACAAAAGTAAAAACTGTTGTGTAACAAACACAATACTCAGAAGAATATAATTAGCGGTTGAATAGTTTGTATATGCCTCTCCTTACAGAAAAACCACATGATTTCACGTGGAAACATCACATGATTTTACATGTGAAATCATGTGAAAATGTGTTTATGGAACACTTCACGTGATTACGTTTTCACATGTGTTGTTTCATGTTATCACGTGTTGCTTTACATGTTGTCACATGGTTTTTAAGTCGACAGCTAGGTTTAACTGTGCCCAGGAAACTGGCCATACATGTAAAGGCTTGTTTGAAAACTACAATTAATAGATTTCAGTCAGAGTTCTTCTTGGGTCAGCCATTTAAATTAGTGCATTGTTTCCTGATGCAGGATGTGGTGTCTGTGTGCTCGGCTAGCTGTAAGCCTGGGAGTTCAAGAAGACTGCTGAGGGTCAGCACACCTGCTGCTATGAATGCATCAACTGCACTGAGAACCACTACTCCAACAACACTGGTTAGTTCTCATGTACTGTCTCTCTATACACACCAGTGTACTCTAACTCTCCTCAGTTCACACAATCTTACAACACTGTCCTTATCCAACACTGTTAGTACTAGGCAACAACACATATATTTCTAAATTCTAAACAGTTGTTCAAGCACTATCCTCCCTTCCAACCCTTTGTGTGCCTCTGTCTCCTCTCCAGACATGGACCAGTGTCTGTCTTGTGACACAAAGAGAGAGTGGTCCTTGGAAGGGAGCTCTTGGTGTACCCATAAGACCCTGGAGTTCTTCTCCTGGCAGGATGGCTTTGCGGTGGTGCTGCTGGCGCTGGCGGGCCCTGGGCATCATCCTGGTTCTCCTGGTGGGGGCGCTCTTCCTACACCAACACCAGACCCCCGTGGTGAAGGCTGCCGGTGGGCCTCTCTCCCAGCTCATGCTGCTCTCCCTAGTGGGAAGTTTTGTTAGCGCTGTGTTCTTTGTAGGTCATCCCAGCAGCCTCCAGTGTAAGGTATGTATGGTACACACAGTTTGGGAAACACTTCTGTAATGTACTGTCTGTGACGTTGTCTGATTGTACCAGTGTCAGTTTGTGAATTCATGGTTTATTGTGTGTGTATTGTTCTGAACCTTATGTAACTTTGCGGTAAGGAATTTAGTTTGTAGACGCAAAGAAAATTAAAATACAAAGAGATAATACATTTCTGTCTCATTGTCTCATCTCTTCTCATCTTCAAGACGCGTCAGGTGCTGTTTGGCCTCAGTTTCACCCTGTGTGTTTCCTGCATCCTGGTCAAGTCCCTGAAGATCCTGCTGGCCTTCCAGCCTCAACCCTGATCTGAAGGACGTTCTCTCCGCCGCCTCTACCAACCCTACGCCATCATTTGTCTCTGTTGTGGCCCTACAGGTTCTCACACCTGCACCCTGTGGCTGGTCCTGCAGAGCCCCTGGGACAAGGCCACTGTCTTCGCCACCACTGTGCTGGCCGAGTGTGACGAGGGCTCCTACATGGCGTTTGGCGTAATGCTCGGCTACATCGCTGTCCTGGCGCTCGTCTGTTTCGCCTGTGCATTTAAAGGCCCGCAAGCTGCCACAGAATTACAATGAGGCCAGGTTCATCACCTTCAGCATGCTCCTCTACCTCATGTCCTGGGTGATCTTTGTGCCCGTCTATGTGACCACCTCAGGGAAGTACCTGCCAGCGGTGGAGATGGTGGTCATCCTCATCTCCCAACTATGGCATCCTCAGCTGTCATTTCTTCCCCAAGTGCTACATCATCCTCTTCAAGAAGGAGCACAACACCAAGAGTGCCTTCATGAAGAACGTGCAGGACTTCTCCTTTAAGAGCATTACTGACTCTAGCTCTGTCTCTGAGACTTCAGTCTCTCAGACAGAAGGGAAGTGTACCAGTCACACTTACTCCATCAGTTCACCTTCTTTCTGCATGTCTCCTCCACCAATAGAAACCACAGCACCTCAGAATTTCTGGTCCGTTGGCCAAAACATTCAGAGCATTGACATTGCAACCCATTGCACCATAGTAGACCATGGAGTGTTTGTCACAGGTCAGCTGACCCGACCATACCGTCTGAGGAGAAGCATGAGCCTATGAGTGGAGTGGACCACTGTCTGGAACTTTAACTTCTCACGGTACATCACACGGTGTGTCTATGTTTCTCTCATTGGTTTGACTGTTTCCATTTTGCTTAGTCTGCTGGTATGTTTTTTGCCCAAGTGGGTTGTTGATTTGTACATTCAAGGCAATTTGGGTAACACTTTATTTGACACTGATATGGCAGGTAGCTTAGTGGTTAAGAGCGTTGTGCCAGTAACCGAAAGGTCGCTGGTTCTAATCCCCAAGCCGACTAGGTGAAAAATCTGTCGATGTGCCCTTGAGCAAGGCACTTAACCCTAATTGCTCCTGTAAGTCGCTCTCGATAAGAGCGTCTGCTAAATGACTTAAATGAAATGATATAAATGATATGGACAGTGTCATAAATAAGAATAAACTCTGTCATACGGTGTTATGTTCATATATCAATATTTGTACTGGTTAAGCATTATTTGTAAACTGCATATCGTGTCTATACTGTGTGAAACGTTCTAACTAAACATCATGGGGGATGTTGGTATTTGCTATGGACAAACTGTCATGTTGTGTGTTGGATCCCTGAATAGGCAGTTTGTATGTGTAATGTGTACAGTAACCAGCATTTTCTCTCTATTATAGGAACTGATGCAGCAGGATACATATGAGATATTACATTTCATATTGAAAACATGTATACGATGAACACTATAGTTGGAATTTGTGTCACTGTTTTTTAATGCATGCTTGGTTTGTAAGTGGAACGTTCTTGAAGTTCTTACATATTTCTATATATTTATTTTTCACATGCGCAGAGTACAACAGGTGTAGTCTTTCCCTCCTTATGATAACCAGGTGGCGAATCGCAGCTCTGCATGTCTGGCAGACATATCAGTGTGGATGTCGGATCACCACCTCAAGCTGAACCTCGGCAAGGCGGAGCTGCTCTTCCTCCCGGGGAAGGACTGCGCGCTCCATGATCTCGCCATCACGGTTGAGAACTCTGTTGTGTCCTCCTCCCAGAGTGCAAAGAACCTTGGCGTGACCCTGGACAACACCCTGTCATTCTCCGCTAACATCAAAGCGGTGACCCGATCCTGTAGGTTCATGCTCTACAACATTCACAGAGTACGACCCTACCTTACACAGGAAGCGGCACAGGTCCTAATCCAGGCACTTGTCATCTCCCGTCTGGATTACTGCAACTCGCTGTTGGCTGGGCTCCCTGCCTGTGCCATTAAACCCCTACAAACTCATCCAGAACGCTGCAGCCCATCTGGTGTTCGACCTTCCCAAGTTCTCTCACGTCACCCCGCTCCTCCGCACACAGTTGAAGCTCGCATCTGCTACAAGACCATGGTGCTTGCCTACGGAGCTGTGAGGGGAACGGCGGAGCTGTGAGGGGAACGGCACCTCCTTACCTTCAGGCTCTGATCAGTCCCTACACCCAAAGGAGGGCATTGCGTTCTTCCACCTCTGGCCTGCTGGTCCCCCTACCTCTGCGGAAGCACAGTTCCCGCTCAGCCCAGTCAATACTGTTCGCTGCTCTGGCACCCCAATGGTGGAACAAGCTCCCTCATGACGCCAGGACAGCGGAGTCACTGACCACCTTCCGGAGACACTTGAAACCCTACCTCTTTAAGGAATACCTGGGATAGTATAAAAGTAATCCTTCTAAAAAAAAAAATCAAAAAAATTGTAAAGTGGTTGTCCCACTGGCTATCATAAGGTGTATGCACCAATTTGTAAGTCGCTCTGGATAAAACCGTCTGCTAAATGACGTAAATGTAATGTAAATGTGTAGACCTTACAGCTACATACAGGGGGTACCGGTTCAGAGTCAATGTGCAGGGGCACATTAGTCGAGGTAATTGAGGTAATATGTACATGTAGAGATAGAGGTAAAGTGACTATGCATAGATAATAAACAGAGAGTAGCAGCGTAAAAGTTGTTCAGGAGTCTTATGGTTTGGGGGTAGAAGCTGTTAAGAAGCCTTTTGGGACCTGGACTTGGCGCTCCGGTACCGCTTGCCTTGCGGTAGCAGAGAGAACAATCTATGACTAGGGTGGCTGGAGTCTTTGACAATTTTCAGGGCCTTCCTCTGACATCACCTGGTATAGAGGGCCTGGATGGCAGGAAGCTTGACCACAGTGACTGGGCTGTACGCACTACCCTCTGTAGTGCCTTGCGGTCAGAGGCCGAGCAGTTTGACATACCAGGTGGTGATGCAACCAGTCAGGATGCTCTCGATGGTGCAGATGTAGAACTTTCTGAGGATCTGAGGACCCATGCCAAATCTTTTCAGTCTCCTGAGGAGGAATAGGCTTTGTCGTGCCCTCTTCACAACTGTCTTGGTGTGTTTGGACCATGATAGTTTCTCTGGTGACGTGGACACCAAGGAACTTGAAGCTCTCAACCTGCTCCACTACAGCCCAGTCGATGAGAATGGGGGTGTGCTCGGTCCTCCTTTTCCTGTAGTCCACAATCATCTCCTTTGTCTTGATCACATTGAGGGAGAGGTTGTTATCCTGGCACCACACGGCCAGGTCTCTGACCTTCTCCTTATAGGCTGTCTCATCGCTGTCGGTGATCAGGTCTACCACTGTTTTGTCATCTGCAAACTTAAGGATGGTGTTGGATTCATGCCTGGCCATGCAGTCATGGGTGAAAAGGGAGTACAGGAGGGGACTGAGCACACACCCCTGAGGGGCCCCCATGTTGAGGATCATTGTGGCAGATGTGTTGTTACCTACCCTTACCACCTGGGGGTGGCGCGTCAGGAAGTCCAGGATCCAGTTGCAGAGGGAGGTGTTTAGTCCCAGGGTCCTTAGCTTAGTGATGAGCTTTGAGGGCACTATGGTGTTGAATGCTGAGCTGTAGTCAATGAATAGCATTCTCACGTAGGTGTTTCTTTTGTCCAGGTGGGAAAGGGCAGCGTGGAGTGCAATAGAGATTGCATCATCTGTGGATCTGTTGGGGTGGTATGCAAATTGGAGTGGGTCTAGGGTTTCTGGGATAATGGTGTTGATGTGAGCCATGACCAGCCTTTCAAAGCACTTCATGGCTACAGACGTTAGTGCTACGAGTCGGTAGTGATTTAGGCAGGTTACCTTAGTGTTCTTGGGCACAGGGACTATGGTGGTCTGCATGAAACATGTTGGTATTACAGACTCAGTCAGGGACAGTTTGAAAATGTCAGTTAAGACACTTGCCAGTTGGTCAGCGCATGCTTGGAGTACACGTCCTGGTAATCCGTCTGGCCCTGCGGCCTTGTGAATGTTGACCTGTTTAAAGGTCTTACTCACATCGGCTACGGAGAGCGTGATCACACAGTCGTCCAGAACAGCTGATGCTCTTATGCATGCTTCAGTGTTGCTTGCCTCGATACGAGCATATAAGTAATTTAGCTCGTCTGGTAGGCTCGTGTAACTGGGCAGCTCGCATCTGTGCTTCCCTTTGTAGTCTGTAATAGTATGCAAGCCCTGCCACATCCGACGAGCATCAGAGCCGGTGTAGTACTATTCAATCTTTGCCTGTTTGATGGTTCATCGGATGGCATAGCGGGATTTCTTATAAGTGTCCGGGTTAGAGTTCCGCTCCTTGAAAGTGGCAACTCTACCCTTTATCTCAGTGCGGATGTTGCCTGTAATCCATGGCTTCTGGTTGGGGTATGTACGTACGGTCACTGTGGGGACAACGTCATCAATGCACTTATTGATGATGCCAGTGACTGATGTGGTGTACTCATCAATGCCATCGGAAGAATCCCGGAACATATTCCAGTCTGTGCTAACAAAAAACAGTCCTGTAGCTTAGCATCTGCGTCATATGACCACTTCTTTATTGACCGAGTCACTGGTGCTTCCTGCTTTAGATTTTTGCTTGTAATCAGGAGGATAGAATTATGGTCACATTTGCCAAATGGAGGGCGAGGGAGAGCTTTGTTCGCATCACTGTGTGTGGAGTAAAGGTGGTCTAGTGGTTTCTTTCCTCTGGTTGCACATTTAACATGCTGGTAGAAATGAGGTAAAATGGATTTAAGTTTCCTTGCATTAAAGTCCACGGCTACTAGGAGCGCCGCCTCTGGATGAGTGTTTTTCTTGATTGCTTATGGCCTTATACAGCACATTTAATGCAGTCTTAGTGCCAGCATCGGTTTGTGGTGGGAAATAAACAGCTACGAATAATATAGATGAAAACTCTCTTGGTAAATAGTGTTGTCTACAGTTTATCATGAGAGACTCTACCTCAGGCGAGCAAAACCTTGAGACTTCCTTAATATTAGATTTCGTGCACCAGCTGTTTACAAATATACACAGACCGCCACCCCTTGTCTTACCGGAGGCAGCTGTTCTATCTTGCCGATGCACCGAAAACCCCGCCAGCTGTATGTTATCCATGTCGTCATTCAGCCACGACTCGGTGAAACATAAGATATTACAGTTTTTTATGTCCCGTTGGTAGGATATTCTTGATCGTAGCTCGTCCATTTTGTTGTCCAATGATTATACGTTGGCTAATAGGACTGATGGTAGAGGCAGATTACCCACTCGCCGTCGGATCCCTGACCTACGTCCCCGATATCCCCATCTATTCTTCATGCGAATGACGGGGATTTGGGCCTTGTCGGGTGTCTGAAGTAAATCCTTCGCATCCGACTCGAGGTGAGTAATCGCTGTCTTGATATCCAGAAGCTCTTTTGGGTCATAAGAGATGGTGGCAGACACATTATGTACAAAATAAGTTACAAATAACGCAAAAAAACACACACACAATGGCACAATTGTTTTGGAGCCGGTGCCATTCTTCTTCTATGCTGTTTATTTAGGCTGCAGGCCTAATGCCACAGTGACACAGGAAGAAAGAGAGAGAGTGAGAGTACTGCTGGCATTTTCCTAGTGCCCAAACACATGTGCTTTTAATAACTGTATGTACACTGAGCTCTTCCCTCCATAGTCTGGAGCCCTGTCCTTCAAAGCTCAAATATCCTGGGCTCTACAGTGGTAGAATATATCATGAATGAACTCTGGGCTACTGCTATGTTGCTAAACAGTAGTCTCAGAAACCTGACCCTAGGCAAAAGCAGAGACTAGGGTCTGGTTTCAATGACAAACTCTTTTGGCAACTTCGATAAGGTGAAAAAAATTCAGACAGAGAACTCTTTTAACAGTAACGAGGAAGACATGCCAGAACGCCGCGATTCGAAACCAAAGTTTGCAGGCAAAACCTTTGCAGTGGTTTTAGTGAAAGTAATTGGTCCAAACATGCAAAATGCACATGTAAAAAATAACCTCTGTGATCTCCATCTTGCTAGCTACTATTTTGGAATTTATTCAAGTGGATAAGGTAGGGACCTAGGTAGTGACGTAGGTCCTCTATGTCAAAAGATTCCGTTATTGAAACTAGACCCTAGTAACTGCTGTTGCCTAGGGTCGGGTTTTCGAGACTAGATGAACAGTATCTCTGCTCTATGTCGCTATGTCTTTGTGGTAAAAGAGCAGTTTGTAGAACAGAGAGCACATTTCTATGCAAACGGATAGGCCCAAATCCATGCTTGTAACTTAATGCATTATTAACAATAAAAGTTTGAGTTAAGTGCACACATCTGAAGTTAGAAGATTCATCTCATCTCTGTTGTCTCCTTCTCATCAGTAACTCCAGTAAACGTAAACTCCTGTCCCTGCCATTGTCACCAGACTTATCAATCATTTCAGGCTGATGTTGACTTTGGCCATGTTCAGAGCATCAACACCGTGTATCATGGGTAAATTGTGACTGACTAACTGATACACTAATAATAATAATAATGAGTAGTTATTTATGATGCAACGTGATTTGTAGATCAGTCAGTCTCGACGCCTTCAAAGATGGCTGAAATGTCAAACGCCCGCTTTGAGGTGTTTGAGGTGTGAGGCATTGAGGAGATGTTGAAACTTAGGTCTGTCCTAAATTCCACCAAACAACAGGTGATGATGAAGACTGCAAAATCATTGGAACGGTAAACAAACTATTCACAATGTCCGGATAAAACATTGAGAGACCCATACATGCATGAAAACCAGTGAAATAGGATATGGATGGAATTCTTCTCTTAGAATGCCTAGTCACTGACACTCTGAGGAAATAATCGCCCTTGAGCAGGGAGAGCCAGCTTTAACTGGGAGTGTTTATACTTTACTATTCTATGACAGCAATCTTAATTCTGATTTGCTAATCAACTTGTTTGTGAGAAAAGGTGACAATGTGTTATAAATAGGGATAGTTTAGGTGTTTTTTGTGTGCATCACAATAGTTAGAACTACAAGGCAAAATATGCAAGCTCTGTAGCTCTGCTATCAGGATGTGAACACATAAATATACTTCCACTGTCTCAATAAACACAATAAACAAGGAAGTTTCCTTTGATGGGAGCAATTTTGAGACGCAGACTCTGTCTGTCAAGCCGTGGTAAGCTGTGGTGTGAAGTGAAGTTGTAGTTGTTGTTTTACAGTAGATGCCTCCAGTCCTGTGACGTATAACACTCTCAGGCAGACTCCTACCGGTTTCTTCTCGTGATCACACTGAGGTTGGGTTAGGTGAAAGGGCTGGGGGGTGGAACTGGATCAGCTGGACAGACAGCACCCACATACAGAAAGTGTCTGGAGGTATGCTTCCTTCTGTCACACATAGGACTAATGCCTCCAGGTAATGTATGCACTGTTACCTCAGACAAAGATGTTCTGATAACAGGGCAAGGACCAGACTTCTAAAACCAGCTGCAGTAACAGTCATTACTAGTCACCATGAGGAAATGTAACAGGCTAGACAAGGTCTAATGTAAGGTCCACTGTGTGTATGTGTGTGTGTGTGTGTGTGTGTGTGTGTGTGTGTGTGTGTGTGTGTGTGTGTGTGTTTCATTGGAATTGAACAAGTTCTGTCGAAACCATCATTGCTTTTGTGCAGAAGAATAGGCAGATGTCCTGATGACAAAATCCACTAAATGTAATCTGACAAGAGGCCTTACGTGTAACAGATCATTTTATTTATTTATTCTTCATTATTACAGTCAAGTCCACATTAACCCATCATAGAAGAGCCAGACAACAGCTCCATGAGTAACACGGTCCAGCTTCACACACAGCCCTCTGTGGTCCACTGGGTTAAAGGAAACAGAACCACAATGGTGGCATGATACGGTAATCACCTAAACTAGGGGATTCTGGACAGAATACCCCAGAAGTCCTTATAGCCTCTGCATCAAAGCCATAACGAAAACACAAAACAATTCCCAAATGGGGGAGAAATAAATCAACCTAAAACATAAAAAAATATATATCATCTAATCGTGAGAAATATTAGAAAACTATACATTATTTTTAATGTGCTTGACAAAATGTAGCACTAAACAGTTTCCATCTCACGTAAATGTATATAAATATATATATATGGTAATCAAAATGTACACAGGCTTTTTTTTACATGTCAAAAGTAAATAGCCAGGTTTCAGGAGTGGATTAAAACTTAAAGAAAAGGAGAATGCTGAAATACTGTGCTTGGGGTCACACACTCTAATAAAGATCAGCAGTTCAGTATAGCCAGGTTGGGTTTCATATAAAAAGAAAAGTACAACCATATTCTATAAGCCATTCTAAACAAAACATGTTATAGAAGCCATTCTAAACATAAAATATTTCTAGAACCATTCTAAACAAAACATATTCAAGAAGCCGTTCTAAACAAAACATTTTCTAGAAGCCGTTCTAAAGGTGAGGGGAACCAGAGGAGACAAACATGACCAACAGAAGATCAGAATAAAGCAGCAACAGATAAGTGTGCAAAGACTCAACCATAAGTACAACACCACTGCATATCTCAGTCAGAAAACACATTATACTGCATTTAATCATTCACACCTTCCAATTAGTAAGTATTTTATATAATTTATTTTACAGATCATTCTTCACAGCGCATTCGGAAAGTATTCAGAACCTGTGACTTTTTCCATATTTTGTTACATTACAGCTTTATTCTAAAATTGATTAAATTACAATTTTTCTCATCAATCTACTACACACAATACCCCACAATGACAAAGCGAAAACAGGTTTTTAGAAATGTTGGCAAACTTATAAAATATAAAAAATAGAAATACATTATTTACATAAGTATTCAGACCATTTGCTATGAGACTCGACAATGAGCTTAGGTGCACCCTGTTTCCATTGATAATCCTTGAGATGTTTATACAACTTGATTGAAGTCCACCTGTGGTAAATTCAATTGATTGGACATGACTTGGAAAGGCATATACCTGTCTACAGTGCATTCGGAAAGTATTCAGACCCCTTGACTTTTTCCACATTTTGTTACGTTACAACCTAATTCTAAAATTGATTAAATAGTTTTCCCCCTCATCAATCTACACACAGTACCCCATAAAGTAAAAACAGGTTTTTATAATTTTTTGCAAATGTATTACAAATAAAAAACTGAAATATCACATTTACATCAGTATTCAGTACTTTGTTGAAGCACCTTTTGGCAGTGATTACAGCCTCGAGTCTTCTTGGGTATGATGCTACAAACTTGGCCCACCTGTATTTGGGGAGTTTTCTCCCATTCTTCTCTGCAGATCCTCTCAAGCTCAGTCAGGTTGGATGGAGAGCATTGCTGCACAGCTATTTTCAGGTCTCTCCAGAGATGTTCGATTGGGTTCAAGTCCAGGATTTGGCTGGGCCACTCAAGGACATTCAGAGACTTGTCCCGAAGCCATTCATGCGTTGTCTTGGCTGTGTGCTTAGGGTTGTTGTCCTGTTGGAAGGTGAGCCTTTGCCCCAGTCTGAGGTCCTGAGCGCTCTGGAGCAGGTTTTCATCAAGGATCTCTCTGTACTTTGCTCCGTTCATCTTTCCCTCGATCCTGACTAGTCTCCCCAGTCCCTGCCGCTGAAAAAACATCCCCACAGCATGATGCTGCCGCCACCATGCTTCACCGCAGGGATGGTGCCAAGTTTCCTCCAGACGTGACGCTGGGCATTCAGGCCAAAGAGTTCAATCTTGGTTTCATCAGACCAGAGAATCTTGTTTTCTTCATGGTCAAAGAGTCCTTTAGGTGCCTTTTGGCAAACTCCAAGCGAACTGTCATTTGCATTTTACTGAGGAGTGGCCTCCGTCTGGCCACTCTACCATAAAGTCCTAATCTGTTCCAAGATGGCGTAGCAGTGCGTTCGCTTTTATTTTCCGTCCTGTGTAAATATCCCGTTTCTTGTTTTTTTTGTCTATATTTCAAAAAAAAAATTACTTTCATTCTTTAACTAAATATACTTTCCTGCAACCCCGCCTCACCCAACGTGGAAAGGATTCTATTATTTCTTTATAACTTTCATCAAGAACCGTAAGCTGAAAATAGTGGCTACCTGTTATTAGTCACCGTTAGCGTCTTCCCCACTGTCCGTGGCCTACACTATCCACCAGACAGCTCTAGCTCTAGCCTGGACAATTCGTCGGCCAGTCTGCACAGCGTGCTATCGACCCAGCGTGCTATCAACCCAGAGCTTATTGGACTTTCTGCCGGAATCACTGGACCCTAGCGCCGGATCATCACAACCAGCTAGCTAGCTGCAACCTGTTGTTGGCTGATTACCATTACCATTGCCCTATAGCAAGCACCAGTTAGCCTTGAGCTAGCCTCAGGCCCATCTCCCGGCTATCTACCTCTCTGTCAACCGGACGGGACCTCCTAGTGTTGACACTGAGCCCCGCCGATCCAACACGACTGGTTTGCCGACGAAATAGTCTGATGTGGTTTCAACAGGCTTCCCGTTGCGACGACCACGAAGATCCATCTACCAGCCCCGGCCCGCTAGCATACGCAAACTACAACTGTGCTCCCTGCTAGCTGTGCTGAAGCACCAATTTGAACTGCTCTCGGACTCACATATTGCTGTTCACTGGACCTTATGATCACTCAGCTGCACAGCTGATGCCTGCTGGACTGTTCCTTTTACACGGTACCCTGTCCTGTTTATTCTGTTTAGTCTTAGCCCAAACGTTATCGCTATTTCCAGTTGTGTCTTAGCTCTCTCTAATAACACGTGACTGCTTTATGCCTCTCTCCCATGTCAATTATGCCTTGCCTATTGCTGTTTGGGTTAGTTGTTATTATACAATTTCAATGTAGAACACCTAGTCCCTCTCAAACTGCCTCATATAGTTCCTTTGTTCCTCCCCCCATACACGCCGAGACCGGCTCAATCGATGCCTCAAATGACACTATCTCTTTCATTGTTACCCAACGCTTAGGGTTACCTGAACTGTACTCATATCCTTCCATATCCTTTTCTGTACATAATGCCCTGAATCTTTTCTACAACGCCCGGAGAACTGCCCCCTTTATTCTATGTACCCAACGCACTAGAAGACCAGTTCTTAAAGCCTTTAGTCGTGTCCTTGTTCTAGTCCTCCTCTGTTCCTCTGGTGATGTAGAGGCTAACCCAGGCCCTGCAGCCCCCAGTATCACTCCTACTCCCCAGGAGCTATCATTTGTTGACTTCTGTAACCGTAAAAGTCTTGGTTTTCTGCACATAAATATCAGAAGCCTCCTTCCTAAGTTTGAGTTATTCACTGCGTTAGCACACTCCGCCAACCCTGATGTTCTAGCAGTGTCTGAATCCTGGCTTAGGAAGGCCACCAAAAATTCTGAAATTTCCATCCCCAACTATAACATTTTCCGTCTAGATAGAACTGCCAAAGGGGGTGGAGTTGCAATCTACTGTAGAGATAGCCTGCAGAGCTCCATCATACTATCCAGGTCTGTGCCCAAACAGTTTGAGCTTCTACTTCTAAAAAGCCACCTTTCCAGAAATAAATCTCTCACTGTTGCCGCTTGCTACAGACCCCCCTCAGCCCCCAGCTGTGCCCTGGACACCATATGTGAATTGATTGCCCCCCATCTATCCTCAGAGTTCGTACTGCTTGGTGACCTAAATTGGGATATGCTTAACACCCCGGCCATCCTACAATCTAAACTAGATGCCCTCAATCTCACACAAAATTATCAACGAACCTACCAGGTACAACCCTAAATCCGTAAACATGGGTACCCTCATAGATATCATCCTGACTAACTTACCCTCTAAATACACCTCCGCTGTCTTCAACCAGGATCTCAGCGATCACTGCCTTATTGCCTGCGTCCGTAACGGGTCCGCGGTCAAACGACCACCCCTCATCACTGTCAAAACGCTCCCAAAAACACTTCAGCGAGCAGGCCTTCCTAATTGACCTGGCCCAGGTATCCTGGATGGATATAGATCTCATTCCGTCAGTAGAGGATGCCTGGTTGTTCTTTAAAAGTAATTTCCTCTCAATCTTAAATAGACATGCCCCATTCAAAAAATACAGAACTAAGAACAGATATAGCCCCTGGTTCTCCTCAGACTTGACTGCCCTTGACCAGCACAAAAACATCCTGTGGCGTACTGCATTAGCATCAAATAGCCCCCGCGATATGCAACTTTTCAGGGAAGTTAGGAACCAATATACACAAGCAGTTAGGAAAGCAAAGGCTAACTTTTTCAAACAGAAATTTGCATCCTGTAGCACTAACTCCAAAAAGTTTTGGGACACTGTAAAGTCCATGGAAAATAAGAGCACTTCCTCCCAGCTGCCCACTGCACTGAGGCTAGGAAACACTATCACCACCGATAAATCTACAATAATCGAGAATTTCAACAAGCATTTTGCTACGGCTGGCCATGATTTCCACCCTGGCTACCACTACCCCGGCCACCAGCTCTGCACCCTCCGCTGCAACTTGCCCATGCCCCCCCCGCTTCTCCTTCACACAAATCCAGACAGCTGATGTTCTAAAAGAGCTGCAAAATCTGGACCCTACAAATCATCTGGCTAGACAATCTGGACCCTTTCTTTCTAAAACTAGCCGCCGAAATTGTCGCAACCCCTATTACTAGCCTGTTCAACCTCTCTTTCGTAACGTCTGAGATCCCCAGAGATTGGAAAGCTGCCGCGGTCATCCCCCTCTTCAAAGGGGGTGACACTCTAGATCCAAACTGTTACAGACCCATATCCATCCTGCCCTGCCTTTCAAAAGTTTTTGAAAGCCAAATCAACAAACAGATCACCGACCATTTTCGAATCCCACCGTACCTTCTCCGCTATGCAATCCGGTTTCCGAGCTGGTCATGGGTGCACTTCAGCCACGCTCAAGGTCCTAAACGATATTATAACCGCGATCGATAATAGACAGTACTGTGCAGCCGTTTTCATTGACCTGGCCAAGGCTTTCGACTCTGTCAACCACCGCATTCTTATTGGCAGACTAAATAGCCTTGGTTTCTCAAATGACTGCCTCGCCTGGTTCACCAACTACTTCTCAGATAGAGCTCAATGTGTCAAATCGGATGGCCTGTTGTCTGGACCTATGGCAGTCTCTATGGGGGTGCCACAGGGTTCAATTCTTGGGCCGACTCTTTTCTCTTGTGTATATCAATGACGTCGCTCTTGCTGCTGGTGACTCTCAGATCCACCTCTACGCAGATGACACCATTTTGTATACATCTGGCCCTTCATTGGACACTGTGTTAACAAACCTCCAAACGAGCTTCAATTCCATACAACACTCCTTCAGTAGCCTCCAACTGCTCTTAAACACTAGAAAAACTAAATGCATGCTCTTCAACCGAACGCTGCTTGCACCCGCCGCCCACCCGACTAGAATCACTACTCTAGACGGGTCTGACCTAGAGTATGTGGACAACTACAAATATCTAGGTGTCTGGTTAGACTGTAAACTCTCCTTCCAGACTCACATTAAGAATCTCCAATCCAAAGTTAAATCTAGAATCGGTTTCCTATTTCGCAACAAAGCCTCCTTCACTCATGCTGCCAAACATGCCCTCGTAAAACTGACTATCCTACCGATCCTTGACTTCGGCGATGTCATTTACAAAATAGCCTCCAACACTCTACTCAGCAAATTGGATGTTGTCAATCACAGTGCCATCCGTTTTGTCTCCAAAGCCCCATATAATACCCACCACTGTGACCTGTACGCTCTTGTTGGCTGGTCCTCACTACATATTCGTCGCCAAAACCCACTGGCTCCAGGCCATCTATAAATCACTGCTAGGCAAATCCCCGCCTTATCTTAGCTCATTGGTCACCATAGCAACACCCACCCGTAGTCTGCGCTCCAGCGGGTATATCTCACTGGTCATCCCCAAAGCCAAACACCTCCTTTGGCCGCAATTCCTTCCAGTTCTCTGCTGCCAATGACTGGAACAAATTGCAAAAATCTCTGAAGCTGGAGACACTTATCTCCCTCACTAACTTTAAGCATCAGTTGTCAGAGCACCTTACCGATCACTGCACCTGTACACAGCCCATCTGAAACTAGCCCGCCCAACTACCTCATCCCTATATTGTTATTTATTTTTGCTCATTTGTACCCCAGTATCTCTATTTGCACATCATCTCTTGCACATCATTCCAGTGTTATTACTAAATTGTAATTATTTTGCACTATAGCCTATTTTATTGCCTTACCTCCATAACTTGCTAAATTTGCACACTGTATATTATATGTATTTCTGTTGTATTTTTGACTTTGTTTTGTTTTACCCCATGTGTAACTCTGTGTTGTTGTTTTTATCGCACTGCTTTGCTTTATCTTGGCCAGGTCGCAGTTGTAAATGAGAACTTGTTCTCAACTGGTTTACCTGGTTAAATAAAGGTGAAATAAAAAATAAATTAAAAAATTGGTGGAGTGCTGCAGAGATGGTTGTCCTTCTTGACGGCTCTCCCATCTCAACAGAGGAACTCTGGAGCTCTGTCAGAGTGACCATCGGGTTCTTGGTCACCTCCCTGACCAAGGCCCTTCTTCCCTGATTGCTCTGTTTGGCCGGCGGCCAGCTCTAGGAAGAGCCTTGACGGTTCCAAACTTGTGTTCTTGGGGACCTTCAATGCTGCAGACATGTTTTCGTACCCTTCCCCAGATCTGTGCCTCGACACAATCCTGTTTCGGAGCTCAACAGACAATTCCTTTGACCTCATGGCCAGGTTTTTGTTCTGACATGCACTGTCAAATGTGGGACCCTATATAGACAGGTGTTTGCCTTTCCAAATCATGTCCAATCAATTGAATTTAACATAGATGGAATCCAATCAAGTTGTAGAAACATCTCAAGGATGATCAATGGAAACAGGATGCACCTGAGCTCAATTTCGAGTCTCATAGCAAAGGGTCTGAATACCTATGTAAATATGGTATTTCTGTTTTACATTTTTAATATATTAGCAACAATTTCTAAAAACCTGTTTTTGTTTTGTCATTATGGGGTAGTGTGTGTAGATTGATGAGGGGGGGGAAAACAATTTAATCAGTTTTAGAATAAGGCTGTAACACAACAAAATGTGGAAGAAGTCAAGGGGTCTGAATACTGTATATAATATACAGTGAGGGAAAAAAGTATTTGATCCCCTGCTGATATTGTACGTTTGCCCACTGACAAAGAAATGATCAGTCTATAATTTTAATGGTAGGTTTATTTGAACAGTGAGAGACAGAATAACAACAACAAAATCCAGAAAAACGCATGTCAAAAATGTTATACATTGATTTGCATTTTAATGGGGGAACTAAGTATTTGACCCCCTCTCAATCAGAAAGATTTCTGGCTCACAGGTGTCTTTTATACAGGTAACGAGCTGATATTAGGAGCACACACTTAAAGGGAGTGCTCCTAATCTCAGCTTGATACCTGCATAAAGGACATCTGTCCACAGAAGCAATCAATCAATCAGATTACAAACTCTCCACCATGGCCAAGACCAAAGAGCTCTCCAAGGATGTCAGGGACAAGATTGTAGACCTACACAAGGCTGGAATGGGCTAAAAGACCATCGCCAAGCAGCTTGGTGAGAAGGTGACAACAGTTGGTGCGATTATTCGCAAAATGGAAGAAACACAAAAGAGCTGTCAATCTCCCTCTGCCTGGGGCTCCATGCAAGATCTCACCTCGTGGAGTTGCAATGATCATGAGAACGGTGACGAATCAGCCCAGAACTACACGGGAGGATCTTGTCAATGATCTCAAGGCAGCTGGGACCATAGTCACCAAGAAAACAATTGGTAACACACTACACCGTGAAGGACTGAAATCCTGCAGCGCCCACAAGGTCCCCCTGCTCAAGAAAGCACATATACAGGCCCGTCTGAAGTTTGCCAATGAACATCTGAATGATTCAGAGGAGAACTGGGTGAAAGTGTTGTGGTCAGATGAGACCAAAATTGAGCTCTTTGGCATCAACTCAACTCGCCGTGTTTTGGAGGAGGAGGAATGCTGCCTATGACCCCAAGAACACCATCCCCACTGTCAAACATGGAGGTGGAAACATTATGCTTTGGGGGTGTTTTTTCTGCTAAGGGGACAGGACAACTTCACCGCATCAAAGGGACGATGGACGGGGCCATGTACCGTCAAATCTTGGGTGAGAACCTCCTTCCCTCAGCCAGGGCATTGAAAATGGGTCATGGATGGGTATTCCAGCATGACAATGACCCAAAAAACACACGGCCAAGGCAACAAAGGAGTGGCTCAAGAAGAAGCACATGAGGACCTGGAGTGGCCTAGCCAGTCTCCAGACCTTAATCCCATAGAAAATATGTGGAGGGAGCTGAAGGTTTGAGTTGCCAAACGTCAGCCTCGAAACCTTAATGACTTGGAGAAGATCTGCAAAGAGGAGTGGGACAAAATCCCTCCTGAGATGTGTGCAAACCTGGTGGCCAACTACAAGAAACGTCTGACCTCTGTGATTGCCAACAAGGGTTTTGCCACCAAGTACTAAGTCATGTTTTGCAGAGGGGTCAAATACTTATTTCCCTCATTAAAATGCAAATCAATATATAACATTTTTGACATGCGTTTTTCTGGATTTTGTTGTTGTTATTCTGTCTCTCACTGTTCAAATAAACCTATCATTAAAATTATAGACTGATCATGTCTTTGTCAGTGGGCAAACGTACAAAATCAGCAGGGGATCAAATACTTTTTTCCTCACTGTACAGAGGATTTTTTTAACAACGTCCAATAGCGTTAAGTAAGTCCAATGCAAGATTAATAGCGGTGGGAAAAGTACCCAATTGTCAAACTTGAGTAAATGTAAAGATACCTTAATAGAAAATGACTCAAGTAAAAGTGTAAGTCACCCAGTAAAATCCTACTTGAGTAAACGTCTAAAAGTATATGGTTTTAAATATACTTAAGTATCAAAAGTAAATGCAATTGCTAAAATATACTTAAGCATCAAAAATAATTTCAAATTCCTTATATTAAACAAACCAGACAGCACAATTATTATTATTTTATTTTTTAAGGATAGCCAGGGGCACGCTCCAACACTCAGACATCATTTACAAACGAAGCATGTGTTTAGTGAGTCCGCCAGATCAGACGCAGTAGGATGATGACCAGGGATTAGACCATTTTCCTGTCCTGCTAAGCATTCTAAATGTAACGAGTACATTTGGGGTGTCACGGAAAATGTATGGAGTAAAAAGTACATAATTTCCTTTAGGAATGTAGTGAAGTAAAAGTTACAGTTGTCAAAAATATAAATAGTAGAGTAAAGTACAGATACCACCCCAAAAAAATACTTAAGTAGTACCTTTACACCACTGAAGGTTAACCACCACTGATAAAACAAAAAGACTGCAGGCAAAACAAATAAGTAATGATATCATAATAACTCATGGTGAGATGAAGGAAAAACAACAACTACAAAAGAACTCTGAGAGCCTGGGTTTTTATTCACCTGGAGATTTTTACAGACAGACACTGCATCACATAAGAGACGCTAGTCACTGAACCTAACCCATCTGGCCCTGTACTGTGGCTGGCTGGCAGCGCTTCAATAAGGAGCACTCACTCAATCAGACCACTCCTCAACATTACCCTAACGTTGTCCCAATCCTACAGTAACGTTGTCAAAGCATAACAATGGCTGAATGCTATGCTGACTTACGCAGCAAGTTACATGCAGTGCCATCCTACACTATGTATCTACAGTTGAAGTCGGAAGTTTACATACACCTTAGCCAAATACATTTAAACTCAGTTTTTCACAATTCCTGACATTTAATCCTAGTAAAAATTCCCTGTCTTAGATCAGTTAGGATCACCACTTTATTTTAAGAATGTGAAATGTCAGAATAATAGTAGAGAGAATGATTTATTTCAGCTTTTATTTCTTTCATCACATTCCCAGTGGGTCAGAAGTTTACATACACTCAATTAGTATTTGGTAGCATTGCCTTTAAATTGTTTAACTTGGGTCAAACGTTTCGGGTAGCCTTCCACAAGCTTCCCACAATAAGTTGGGTGAATTTTGGCCCATTCCTCCTGACAGAGCTGGTGTAACTGAGTCAGGTTTGTAGGCCTCCTTGCTCGCACATGCCTTTTCAGTTCTGCCCACAAATGTTCTATAGGATTGAGGTCAGGGCTTTGTGATGGCCACTCCAATACTTTGACTTTGTTGTCCTTAAGCCATTTTGCCACAAACTTTGGAAGTATGCTTGGGGTCATTGTCCATTTGGAAGACCAATTTACAGTTTTTTGGCTGATTTCTTTTGATTTTTCCCATGGTGTCAAGCAAAGAGGCACTGCATTTGAAGGTAGGCCTTGAAATACATCCACAGGTGCCCCTCCAACTGACTCAAATGATGTCAATTAGCCTATCAGAAACTTCTAAATCCATTACATAATTTTCTGGAATTTCCCAAGCTGTTTAAAGGCACAGTCAACTTAGTGTATGTAAACTTCTGACCCACTGGAATTGTGATACAGTCAATTATAAGTGAAATAATCTGTCTGTAAACAATTGTTGGAAAAATTACTTGTGTCATGCACAAAGTAGATGTCCTAACCGACTTGACAAAACTAGTCGACTCCAACCTAAGTGTATGTAAACTTCCGACTTCAACTGTACATTACTGCAGTCAGTTTGATGCAACTGGTGTCCTGAATGTTATTCTAACGTTAATATTGCAGCCAGGGCTAAGCAGTGGAGAGGAGCAGATAATAATAATTACAGTTTTTGACCATCTCTCTCTCAAATTAGCAGAAATATATTTCATCATGGAATCTCCAGGTCAACCATAGTCCATTTCCCCATTGAAGAGAGACCCCAGAGAAAGAGATGTGCAGCTGCTTTCCAAAGTAAATAATAATATGTCACTGAAATACACACATTGTCGTTACCATCATGACACAATGTACATCCTCCACTGAAAACAGTACAACTACATTGAGGGGACGAAGCTGTTTGCTGCTTATTTTTATGAGCTCTCACTACTACAGTAGATGCAGGATATATTTCCATCCAAGCTGTGACCATGATAATTATACTGTAGGTGACAGTATTGTGCTTCTTGAGTGCCTGGGATGCCGTCAATAGTGGCTGATCCCATTCCGTGACTCAACTCTCAGAGGGTATCTCAGGGGGGAGTAGGATTAGCAAAAAAAAACGTTTCCATTTCACCACACAATTCCTTACCATAAGTACAACATTTTAGCACCATCTAGTGTTGTTCTAGGAAAAGCATGGTCAATGTTCCTATAATAGTATTTGCATTGTGTTACTACTGGAATTGGATACGATACATGATCTCATATAGTAATTGTTAAACAAAGGAATAACTATTTCTACCATTAGTATTTGATGAATGTATTCTACTGTGGATTAACTAATAAAAGGGGCAAAGACAAATGTTGGCATATCTTGTGAAATGAATGTATTGATCATGGAGGAGTGACTTCTCTCTAAAATGTCACGCTTAAACATTGTGACTCAATTAACACTTAATAATAATATGCCATTTAGCAGACGCTTTTATCCAAAGCGACTTACAGTCATGCGTGCATACATTTTTGTGTATGGGGTGGTCCCGGGGATCGAACCCACTACCTTGGCGTTACAAGCGCCGTGCTCTACCAGCTGAGCTACAGAGGACCAAGTGTTATCCAAGTGTTAAAAGATCCAAGTGCTAAAAAAACGACTTAGGTATTGTGAAAACAGTTCCGGAAAAGAGGTGTCTCACCACACGTGCATCTTTCACCTTTTACAATAAATGTTTATATTGCAGATCAGCTGGGTTATATTTGTGTGACTGTCTGTCACCTTTAGCTGGAGGCAAGTGAGTCAGCCAGCGTAGCTGTCTGTCAGAGAGAGTTAGCTGGAATGGGAGGGGACAGGGTTATGCAGACATTAGATGAGATTAGGAGGAAGCAACAGGTTTTACTGAAGCTGCTGACAGGTCACTGTGTCAGTCTGCTAGAAGAGTTTACAGAGTGAGACACAGAGAGAGAGAGAGAAATAGGGAGAGACAGAGAGAGAAAGAGAGAGAGACAGAGAGACAGACAGACAGAGACAATGACAGGGAGACAGCGACAGGAAGGGAGAGAGAGAGATAGAAAAATTATGGGAGCGAGAACGATACAGAGAGAGAGAGAGAAAGACAGAGACAGAGACAGAGACAGAGACGGACACAGTCAGAGAGGGAGAGAGGGAGGGTGAGAGAAACTGCAAAAGGAGAGACACCGAAATTGAGAATTGGACAGTACCACCAGAGAGAAATGATGGCACCCATGGGTGATGTTCTCCACCTGTTAGTCATCCTGTCCCTGTTGGAGACAGGCACTGCCAAAACTTGAAGACTTCAAAGCAGCAGGAGCTACAGCACCAGGAGATATTATCATTGGAAAGCAGTTTTCCATCCATTAGGGCGTAAAGAAACCCCCAACCTCTCAGCACCCGATGCATCAGTGTGTCAGGTGAGTGCCAAGACTTGAAGATCTGTATGTCTGTCTGTCTCTAACCCCCTCTCCCTCTCTGTCCCCATCTCTCCCTCTGTAAAATGTCACATTTATACCCTAGAGTTCTTCTCCTGGCAGAATGGCTTTGCGGTGGTGCTGTTGGCGCTGGCGGCCCTGGGCATCATCCTGGTTCTCCTGGTGGGGGCGCTCTTCCAACACCACCACCAGACCGCCGTGGTGAAGGCTGCCGGGGGGCCTCTCTCCCAGCTCATCCTGCTCTCCCTAGTGGGAAGTTTGTTAGCGCTGTGTTCTTCGTAGGTCATCCCAGCAGCCTCCAGTGTAAGGTATGTACGGTACACACAGTTTGGGAAACACTTCTGTAATGTACTGTCTGTGACGTTGTCTGATTGTACAAGTGTCAGTTTGTGAATTCATGGTTTATTGTGTGTGTATTGTTTTGAACCTTTTGTAACTTTGTGGCAAGGAAATTAGTTTGTAGACGCAAAGCAAATTTAAATACAAAGAGATAATACAGTTCTGTCTCATTGTCTCATCTCTTCTCATCTCATTGTCAAGATGCGTCAGGTGCTGTTGGCCTCAGTTTCACCCTGTGTGTTTCCTGCATCCTGGTCAAGTCCCTGAAGATCCTGCTTGCCTTCCAGCTCAACCCTGATCTAAAGAACGTTCTCCGCCACCTCTACCACCCTACGCCATCATTTGTCTCTGTGTGGCCCTACAGGTTCTCACCTGCACCCTGTGGTTGGTCCTGCAGAGCCCCCGGGACAAGGCCACTGTCTTCGCCACCACTGTGCTGGCCGAGTGTGACGAGGGCTCCTACATGGCGTTTGGTGTGATGCTGGGCTACATTGCTGTCTTGGCGCTCGTCTGTTTCGCCTGCGCGTTTAAAAGCCGCAAGCTGCCACAGAAGTACAACGATGCCAGGTTCATCACCTTCAGCATGCTCCTCTACTTCATGTCCTGGGCGATCTTCGTGCCCGTCTATGTGACCACCTCAGGGAAGTACCTGCCAGCGGTGGAGATGGTGGTCATCCTCATTTCAACTACGGCGTCCTCAGCTGTCATTTCTTCCCCAAGTGCTATGTCATCCTCTTCAAGAAGGAGCACAACACCAAGAATGCCTTCATGAAGAACGTGTATGAGTATTCCAGAAAGGGCATTTCTGACTCTAGCGCCGTCTCTGAGACTTCAGTCTCTCAGACAGAAGGGAAGTGCACCAGTCACCCTTACTCCATCAGTTCACCTTCTTTCTTCATGTCTCCTCCACCAATAGAACCCACAGCATCTCAGAACTGCTGGTCCATTAGCCAGAACATTGACACTGCCACCCAGTGCACCGTAGTAGACCATGGAGTGTTTGTCACAGGTCAGCTGACTCGACCATACCGTCTGAGGAGAAGAAAGAGCCTATGAGTGGAGTGGACCACAGTCTGGAACTTTTATTCTTAAGGTACATCACACAGTGTGTCTCTATGTTTCTCTCATTGGTTTGACTGTTCCATTTTGCTTAGTCTACTGGTAATTTTTTTGCCCAAGTGGGTTGTTGATTTTACATTCAAGGCAATTTGGGTAAACACTTTATTTGACACTGATATGGACATGACAAACAGGCATAACTTCTGTCATACAGTGTCATATTTATCTAGCAATATTTGTATTGGTTACGCATCAATAGTATGCAGGATTGATTTATTTGTGAACTGCATTTAGTGTCTATACACACTTTAGTGTGAAATCATGGGGATGTTGGTATTTGCTATGGGCATACTGTCATGTCGTGTATTGGATCCCTGAATAGGCAGTTTCTTTGCGCAATGTGTACAGTAAACAGCATTTATCTGGGAGCTAATGCAGCAGGATACATATGAGATATTATACAACGGGTGGGTCTAATCCTGAATGCTGATTAGTTAAAACCCCATTCCGCTGTCTCATCAGCCCAGCCAAGCAATTTATAAACATGATCTCCACAATAAAAAGCATCTAGACATTATCTCACATTTCTTTTAGACTAACATTTAGTTTTCAACAGCAGACATTTGTATTAACCTTGCTGTCTGTCTCTCCAACATTTGCAACATTGTTTCAATATTGAAATTCGATCTCCAGCTGTCCCATAGTAATGAATGTGTCGGGAGTCGGGATGAGACAGACACACAGGCAGGCAGCGTTTCTCAGCCAGTCGAAATCATGAATCAGCTGGCATCATTTTTATGGATATATACAAAGAAATGTCAGTTGAAAAAAGGTAAAATGAAACGAAGAGCAGCTAGTTTCCAGTCTTTCCAGCTTCACTTTGAAGTGATTGTGTTAGCTGTGTCATTTTCTAGCTCCTCTGAACAACATTGTCCTCACGAGTGAGCACATTTTCTATGCCAGATTTGTGTCGGGACTATATCTTTGTCGAAGGATGAATACCCGTGCCAATATATCCTCCAAACACCGGCTTCTCAGGCATTATCACTTAATTACATTTCATATTGAAAACATATCTACGATGAACACTATAGTGGGAATTTTGATCTGTTTTCTTAATGCAGGCTAGTGGACGTTATTTAAGTTATTACATATTTCCAAATACCTTTAAATCTATTTCCACATTATTCATGTTTATTATTCATGTATATATCCACATTATTTTCTGTATATTAAAAGTTTGAATGTGCAGTTGACTTTCAGTTGCTGTTTCCATGCTCTACATACACACCCATTAAATTATATACCCATTTAAGCAGTGTAACTTCTCTCTCTGTGTCTGTTGACATCTTGACACCGTATCTGCTTCTTCTCACTGTCTGCTCTGTTTGCAGAGCCCACCCGATGAGTACACATTATATTATTGTTATGAGAATTTCTATCTCAATGTTTCAAAAATGAACTTATTACTCAGTCTGTATCCCAGAGGTTGTAAATCTCTAATAATCAGACCAAGTAGTCCAGCATACAATCATCAGGCTTTATTCATGAGAACGTTCTGAAACAAAATGGTGGTACAATCCTTTTATACACACACGTCATACAAAAAATCCCACCCCGCCTTAGGTGGGCTGTAGTTTTCCACTAGAAAACTGCTCTCCTGACCATCAGGTTACACACACATGTTCTTATCATAGTTTACTCCCTGCATTCCTCAGTTATCGCCGTTCTCACAATATTCTGACTGCCTCGTTGTACTTATGTAGCTCAGCTGGTAGAGCACGGCGCTTGAAACGCCAAGGTAGTGGGTTCGATCCCCGGGACCACCCATACACAAAAAAAAAAAAAAACATGTATGCACGCATGACTGTAAGTCGCTTTGGATAAAAGCGTCTGCTAAATGGCATATTATTATTATTATTATTAAGCTACACATATTATCAGTTCATAGTCTTATGATTCTAACACTTTTCACACAGCTTCAGGGTGTAATAATTAGTCATTACTTATTTACCAAATTCTTCTATCAATTCCACCCTTTGACTAAATATTACACACATACTCACAAAATATATGTTGTTATAAAAATGAATGACACACATTGAAGCATATAAGTTGATTTTGCATATAAAATGAATCACTAGTACAAAACAGACTATAAAATACAATTTGTCTTGCATTGCTACCAAATTTTTACTTCCAACCATAACTCACTCTCCTTGTTAGGATTTTCACTATAACTTTAATTGAAAAGATAATATACTAAACATCAAAAATTGTCTCATTTAATACAGGTTCATCAGGATTGAAATCTTCTGCATCGTCCACTAGAGCGGGAGGATATAGGTCGTCGTTCCATCGGTCTGAGTTTGGAACGGGCCCATAGGTCACCATCTGCAGGGACACTGCCTTTTCCAAAGACCTTAACACAAGACCTCGCACACACAGGATTAAACAGCATCCACATAACACCAAACTGAACATTCCCACCAGAACTGCCCCCACCACTGTTGCCCCAATCTGTTTCCCATTTTCCAAACATATTATCAAACCAACCAGTTAGTGAGTTGTCAATGCCAGAGTTTCTCAGCCAGTTCCTTTGCCAGTGTAGTGAGTACCTGGAGAGCTTTGGTCACTGACCCGTCAGGTGCTGTATTATTGGGGATGAAAGTACAGCACATACAGTGGGGGAAAAAAGTATTTAGTCAGCCACCAATTGTGCAAGTTCTCCCACTTAAAAAGATGAGAGAGGCCTGTAATTTTCATCATAGGTACACGTCAACTATGACAGACAAAATGAGGAAAAAAAAAATCCAGAAAATCACATTGTAGGATTTTTTTATGAATTTATTTGCAAATTATGGTGGAAAATAAGTATTTGGTCAATAACAAAAGTTTCTCAATACTTTGTTATATACCCTTTGTTGGCAATGACACAGGTCAAACGTTTTCTGTAAGTCTTCACAAGGTTTTCACACACTGTTGCTGGTATTTTGGTCCATTCCTCCATGCAGATCTCCTCTAGAGCAGTGATGTTTTGGGGCTGTCGCTGGGCAACACAGACTTTCAACTCCCTCCAAAGATTTTCTATGGGGTTGAGATCTGGAGACTGGCTAGGCCACTCCAGGACCTTGAAATGCTTCTTACGAAGCCACTCCTTTGTTGCCAGGGCGGTGTGTTTGGGATCATTGTCATGCTGAAAGACCCAGCCACGTTTCATCTTCAATGCCCTTGCTGATGGAAGGAGTTTTCACTCAAAATCTCACGATACATGCCCCATTCATTCTTTTCTTTACACGGATCCCTTTGCAGAAAAACACCCCCATGCTTCACAGTAGATATGGTGTTCTTTGGATGCAACTCAGCATTCTTTGTCCTCCAAACACGACGAGTTGAGTTTTTACCAAAAAGTTCTATTTTGGTTTCATCTGACCATATGACATTCTCCCAATCCTCTTCTGGATCATCCAAATGCACTCTAGCAAACTTCAGACGGGCCTGGACATGTACTGGCTTAAGCAGGGGGACAAGTCTGGCACTGCAGGATTTGAGTCCCTGACGGCGTAGTGTGTTACTGATGGTAGGCTTTGTTACTTTGGTCCCAGCTCTCTGCAGGTCATTCACTAGGTCCCCCTGTGTGGTTCTGGGATTTTTGCTCACCGTTCTTGTGATCATTTTGACCCCTCGGGGTGAGATCTTGCGTGGAGCCCCAGATCGAGGGAGATTATCAGTGGTCTTGTATGTCTTCCATTTCCTAATAATTGCTCCCACAGTTGATTTCTTCAAACCAAGCTGCTTACCTATTGCAGATTCAGTCTTCCCAGCCTGGTGCAGGTCTACAATTTTGTTTCTGGTGTCCTTTGACAGCTCTTTGGTCTTGGCCATAGTGGAGTTTGGAGTGTGACTGTTTGAGGTTGTGGACAGGTGTCTTTTATACTGATAACAAGTTCAAACAGGTGCCATTAATACAGGTAACGAGTGGAGGACAGAGGAGTCTCTTAAAGAAGAAGTTACAGGTCTGTGAGAGCCAGAAAATCTTGCTTGTTTGTAGGTGACCAAATACTTATTTTTCCACCATAATTTGCAAATAAATTCATTAAAAAATCCTACAATGTGATTTTCTGGATTTTTTTTCTCATTTTGTCTGTCATAGTTGACGTTTTTGTACCTATGATGAAAATTACAGGCCTCTCTCATCTTTTTAAGTGGGAGAACTTGCACAATTGGTGGCTGACTAAATACGTTTTTTTCCCCCACTGTAAGTCAGGTCTTGGCAACACAAGCTTCTCAGTTTCGGATACACAATCATGTGGGCTCCCATCTGTTGCAATGGGAACCAGAGTAGAGGGATTGAGAGTTGTGCATCGTTCTATGGTTAAAATGGGCATGTTTTAACAAAATGATCATACAAGATAAGTGTCTAGCTGGTGACATATAGGCCATTTTATGCTCTAATAATAAAATGGACACTGCGTGTGGTACTTTTAGCGTTAAGTCATTGTAAAGTACTACTGAGGCCGAATCCTCCACTGCTTGGGCAGCTGCTACCACAGATTGTAAACATAAAGGCATGGCTTGAGCCACTTCATCCAATCTGGAGGAGTAATATGCAATGGGCTTATTTTTCCCCCCATGTTTTTGTGTAAGAACTGTCATAAACCCCCGTCTACAATCTACAGTTTGTGTAAAAGGGCGGTCATATCTAGGGAAGGCTAGAACTGTATTTGATGTTAATAGTTTCTTTATGTTAGCAAACTGTACCTCAGCCTCCTCTGTCCACTCGATCTTATCCTTAGCAGCCATTGCTTTTTCCATAAATCAGTCCACTTAGCTTCCCCCGTATGTAATGCAAAGTGTGGCACCCAAGCCCTGCAGTAGTTAATCATACCCAGAAAACTAATCATTTGTTTCTTGTTAATAGGTTTTGGAGCCTCTAAGATAGCCACCTTCCTAGAGGCATTCAAAGTCCTTCCCTCTTGAGTTAGTGTATGTCCTAAATAGATTACTTCCTCCTGCCATAGTTGTAACTTTTTCTTACTGACCTTGTGACCCTGCTCTGCCAAGAACCGCAACAGTGCTATGGTATCAGCCTTGCAACCTTCCTGGTGGGGGTTTGCAACTAATATGTCGTCCACATATACCAAAAGTTGGCTGCCCTCCTGAGGGTCAAACTGGCCTAAATTCCGGGTTATTGCCTGACTAAATATCGTGGGACTCTCCGAAAATCCTTGGGGAAGACGCAAATATTTCCATTTCTGACCTGAAAGGTAAAGCCGAACCAGCCTTGACTATCTGGGTGTACCGGTATGCTAAAAAATGCATTAGCTAAATCTATCACTGTAAAATAAGCATTCTCAGGTTTCAATTGGTTCAACAAAGTATGTGGGTCAGGCACACAAGGTGCCCTTGGAATTATACTATTGCAAATCCATCACCATTCTCCAATCTGTACTTGGAGCTGCTTTCTTAACTGGGAACAGGGGAGAATTACAAAATGCCTCATCTCCTGGAACAATTACCTCTCCCTTCCTTAACTGTTCAAAAGTTGGAGTAATACCTTTTATTGCTTCTGGTTTCATAGGGTATTGCTTCTGATATGGCCTATGATTAGATTTGGGTATCACCTGTACTGGAATTACCCCTTTTATTAATCCTACGTCTGCTGGACCCCGGGACCACAAATGCTCTGGAACTTCTTTTAAGTCTGACTCCTGTTGTTCTGTCAACAGGTATTCCTCTCCTCAGTATCTGCTATTCTCATCTAAATGTACTCCGGGAACTGAATTGGCTCTCCAATTCAAGTTCAGACGATACCTATCTGTGGATGGGCTGTGTTGATCTCCACTCACAATATTGACCCAATCAGTGATCCTCTTACCCTTGGATACCCACTGGCCCATGTCTTTCCAGTCCTCTGCTGGCTCCTTTTCTAGGGACACATGTGGGGCTCCATCTCTCCCTGAACAGTTTCTGACTTTGGGGCCCTAGTTCCACTTCCACTGCTGTGTGGGTGTTGTCATAGTGAAACCATTTCAAGGCTACAGTTCTTTCTGTGGTTTTAAATAGTGCTTCCCTCATTGATCGAATCTGGACCTGGGTGTTGGTATACCAGAGAGTACAGTGTAGGTCATCGGGGGAGATTTTAGTGGGGCCTGGTACCACATCATCAGCAAGTTCCATTAAGGTTCGGGGAATATCAGTTATTCCCCCCATAACAAGTCTTGACTATACCAATAACATGGTCCCCCTTCCCCACATACCACCATATTGTCTCTGACTATGTGTGCTTTCATTCCCCTCTCAGTGGAAATGATGGCCACATTCAATTTAGTCATTACATCACGTCCTAGTAAATTTACCGGACACAGCTTAGATATCAGGATGGGTATGGTTGCCCTCTCCTCCTGATTGGTCATGTTTTAGGGTTATTGGGGCTGATAACCATTCAAAAAATGTATGACCAGAGGCAGATCGCACTATGATTTTCTCCCCATCAAGCCTCACTCCCTCTGGATTGTCTGCTGAACAGATTGCTGTCGCATAGGAATTTAATTTTCTTACCCATTACTGTCAATGTCAAATTAGGTTTCTGTTCCTGTTGAAGTGCTAGGTCAATAGTAGCCAATTCAAACACCTCAAAACTTGGATCAATGGGCTCCTCAGTCTCCTCCTCACTAGAATATACTCTTTCTCCCTCAAGGACTAGTCACGCCTCATCTTCTCTTCCTCACGCTCAAAGCTGGGGAATAGACGTCTGTTAGGCTCTCTCTTTTTTTTTCTTTCCCTTTCCTTTGGGTTTGCATTGAAAATAGTTATGGCCTGTCTTACCACAGTATCTGCATGGGGGCATCACACTCTCTGGCGAAATGCCCTCCTTTGTTACAATTGAAGCACCGACCTCCCCGCTGTAGCCTTCACTTTTCCCTGTGTTTCTGCCTTTACCCGCTATTTCCCCAAGAGTGGCCATTAGGTACTCTGCTCCTTTCTGCTCTTTCTTGGCTCTGTCCTGTCTGTTATTCTGCTCATGATGGATTGCATATTGTTTAGCCTCAGCTAGCGATATCAACCCCAACCCACCAAGATCCTTTTAATGGTTCTGCTTATCTCTGGTCTCATTCCACTGAGGAATGCTATCTTTAATTGCTGATGGTAGGGCGTATCATTCCCCTGTCTCTGCTCTGGCTCGGGTATGCCATTGTTTGCGTTAAACACATATTTAAGCCTCTCTAAGTACTGGCTAATAGTCTCACTATTCTCTTGTTTACACTCATGTACTTTAGAGAAGTCTGCATGACGATGGTAATGTTCTCTGAGGCTATTACACAATTCAGTTATTTTCCCAACATACTCTCCGTGATCGGCCCATGGCAAAAGTGCCCTCTGGGCATCCCCTGAAACCCACTGCCCTCTAATGGCAGCCCAAACCTTACTATTCCTGTTTTGGGGGTGGGTCATTCCTTCTACCGCTCGGGCCACGTCCCTCTGTGTTCATGGCCTGTATACATCTAAGGTTGCTGGGGCCCCTTCATTCCCTGCTAATAGATTAGGTAAGGCTATCATTGGCCCCCTCCTACTCTCTCATCTCCTGACTCATACTGACTCCCTCCTGAGCTTAGCTCCTAACTGGACTTTTGTTGTGGGGTTCAAGTCTCCTCAGGGACCTGGGTCTTCCACCCTTCGGTCCCTTGACCCCCCCTATTGTATCCTAGTACTCTAGTTACTTTCTTAGCCTTCTCTTTCCCGTCTCTCTCTCTATCTTTCTAATTTCTGCAATGACCAATTGGGTTGCTGCTGTTGTTCCAAAAAATGTCCTTAGAATGTTATTTAAACGTTCTAAGAATGTTATTTAAAAACCTACAGTGGCTTGCAAAAGTATTCACCACCCTTGGCATTTTTCCTATTTTGTTGTCTTACAACCTTGAATTCAAAATTGATATTTTGGGGGTTTGTATCATTAGATTTACACAACATGCCTACCACTTTGAAGATGCAAAATATTTTTGATTGTGAAATAAACAAGAAATAAGACCAAAAAAAAAAAAAAAGTCAATACTTGTAGAGCCACCTTTTGCAGCAATTACAGCTGCAAGTCTCTTGGGGTATGTCTCTATAAGCTTGGCACATCTAGCCACTGAGACTTTAGCCCATTCTTCAAGGACAAACGTCTCCAGCTCCTTCAAGTTGGATGGGTTCCGCTGGTGTACAGCAATCTTTAAGTCATACCACAGATTCTCAATGGATTGAGGTCTGGGCTTTGACTAGGCCATTCCAAGACATTTAAATGTTTCCCCGTAAACCACTCAAGTGTTGCTTTAGCAGTATGCTTAGGGTCATTGTCCTGCTGGAAGGTGAACCTTCGTCCCAGTCTCAAAATTCTGGAAGACTGAAACAGGTTTCCTTCAAGAATTTCCCAGTATTTAGCGCCATCCATCATTCCTTCAATTCTAAACAGTTTCCCAGTCCCTGCCGATGAAAAATATCCCCACAGCATGATGCTGCCACCACCATGCTTCACTGTGGGGATGGTGTTATCGGGGTGATGAGAGGTGTTGGGTTTGCGCCAGACATAGCGTTTTCCTTGATGGCCAAAAAGCTCAATTTTAGTATCATCTGACCAGTGTACCTTCTTCCATATGTTTGGGGAGTCTCCCACATGCCTTTTGGCGAACACCAAACGTGTTTGCTTATTTTTTTCTTTATGCAATGGCTTTTTTTCTGGCCACTCTTCCGTAAAGCCCAGCTCTGTGGAGTGTATGGCTTAAAGTGGTCCTATGGACAGATACTCCAATCTCCGCTGTGGAGCATTGCAGCTCCTTCAGGGTTATCTTTGGTCTCTTTGTTGCCTCTCTGATGAATGCCCTCCTTGCCTGGTCCGTGAGTTTTGGTAGGCGGCCCTTTCTTGCAGATTTGTTTTTGGTGCCATATTCTTTCAATTTTTCATAATGGATTTAATGGTGCTCCGTGTGGATGTTCAAAGTTTCTGATATTTTTTATAACCCAACTCTGATCTGTGTACTTCTCCACAACTTTGTCCCTGACCTGTTTGGAGAGCTTCTTGGTCTTCATGGTGCCACATGCTTGGTGGTGCCCCTTGCTTAGTGGTGTAGCAGACTTTGGGGCCTTTCAGAACAGGTGTATATATACTGAGATCATGTGAAAGATCATGTGACACTTAGATTGCACTCAGGTGGACTTTATTTAACTAATTATGTGACTTCTGAAGGTAATTGGTTGCACCAGATCTTTATTTAGGGACTTCATAGCAAAAGGGGTGAATACATATGCACACACCACTTTTCCGTTATTTATTTTTTATACTTTTTTTTAAACAACTTATTTTTTTCATTTCCCTTCACCAATTTGGACTATTTTGTGTATGTCCATTACATGAAATCCAAATAAAAATCCATTTAAATTACAGGTTGTAATGCAACAAAATGGGAAAAACGCCAAGGGGCATGAATACTTTTGCAAGGTACTGTATATATTCCGTTCTCAGCATCAACAAAATACTCTCTATCCTCTATCTTGTTAGGTGTGTTCAGATGTGTTGGCCGCACCCACTAATTGGCCACACCTGATTTTAATGAGGGATTGTTTCCTTTGAAATGGGGCCAGTTTGAATAGACAAAAATCAACAGCTTTGTATGAATAAAGAACATGGCATGCTAGATCCATGCTGGTGGTGTAGTGAACTAATTCCATGGATAGAGAACAGAAGGTTTGAATCTCACTGATGCCATGTCACAATAAAACAATTAATGAATTTGCATTATTAATAATATATAACATGCCATTTAGCAGACACTTTTATCCCAAGCGACTTACAGTCATGTGTGCATACATTTTTACGTATGGGTGGTCCCGGGGATCGAACTCACTACCCTGGCGTTACAAGCACCATGCTCTACCAATTGAGCTACAGAGGACCACATGCCTAGAGCGCCATGCCTAGAGAAATTATTTTTGGTGTGGTCCTATCTGTGCTTGCAGTGTTAAGCTAGCAGTGTTATTAAAAGTGTTTTTGAAATATTTCATTGACATTTTAAAGAAGTTATTCAAAAACCTCAAAATAAGCTATAATTTACATTCTCAGAAAATTTATAAAACCTCCCAGGAAACTTTCAGGGAACCATAGTAAAATTTTCTCAAAAGCCTCCCTGCAACCTAAAATGTAAGTTCCCAGAGCAGGCGAAATTTCCACTCCCGTTCTCAGAATGTCCAAAACAACATTATGTTTCACCAGTCAGGAAACTCATGGCTTCGTTCCAGATCCAATGGGAAACCAAAAAAACATACGTTACCACAACTTCTAAGGACCCAAATGTGCTAGCTGGGTAGGGTCTGGTTTCAATTACTCTTTTGGCACTTTGATTTAAAAAAAAAAAAAAAATGGGGTGGGTCTTCTTCAGACAGACAACTCTCCAACACTCACGAGGCAGACATGCCAGAACGTTACGTTTCTAAACCAAAGTTTGCAGGTGTAACCTTGCAGTGGTTTAGTGAAGGTAGTTGATCCAAACTAGCCACTTTCCAAATGCACTCATTAAAAATAATGTCAATGATCTCCATCTTGCTAGCTACTATTTTGTATTTTATTGAAGTGGATAAGGTAGTGATGTAGTCCTGCATGACAAACGACTAGACCCTAGTCACTGCTGTTGCCTAGGGTCGGGTTTTTGAGACTAGATGAACAGCATCTCTGCTCTATATCACTATGTCTTTGTGGTAAAGAAGCAGTTTGTAGACCGGAGAGCACATTTCTGTACAAACGGATAGGTCTAAATCGTAACTTTGACATCCATGCTTGTAAAACTCAAGAATTCCCTAAAAAAATCTTCCATTGACATCAATGCATTATTAACAAGAAAGTTTGAGTAAGTGCACACATCTGAAGTTAGAAGTTTCATCTCATCTCTGTTGTCTCCTCCTCATCAGTAACTCCAGTAAACTTCCACTCCTGTCCCTGCCATTGTCACCAGACGTATCAATCATTTCAGGCTGATGTTAACTTTGGTCATGTTCAGAGCATCATCAAAACCGTGTATCATGGGTAAATTGTGACTGACTGACTGATATACTAATAATAATCATGAGTAGTTATTTATGATGCAACGTGATTTGTAGATCAGTCAGTCTTCAAATTCGGCAGCAATTTCAAAAGTGCCCTTTGACTTGACCAAGTCTCTTTGAGGTGTGAGTCATTGAGGAGATGTTTGACTTAGGTCTGTCCTAAATTCCACCAACAAAAGGGGATGATGACAGTGCAATGAGGAAACAAATTATTCAAAATATCTGAAAAATATTTTCATACTCACACAGACATACAGTCAATACACAGTGATGAAAGACACAGAGACCCAGTTCAGTCACACAAACATGCATGCAAACCGACAGACATTCAAAGATTCACACAGATACAAAGATTCACAAAGATACATCACAATGGATTTGAATAAGAAATAGTAACCATATGTATGTACCATATGTATTTATATTCAGAGGTACAAGGTAAAAACAATATAGTCATTGTCTGATATGGGATGAGAGGGTTGATTTAGCATGGGTAAATACAGATTATTGTGGTCAGTCTGCTAGCATGAGATGATAACAGCTTCTGGCAAATCCACTGTCATGTAGTGTCTTCTACTCTGAGAATTCCCCATTCTGAACATGCCTGTCTGGTTATGACACAATAACACCATGAGGACAGAGACAGAGAGAGGGAGAGAGAGAAAGTTTACTTGGCTCATTGCGCTCTAGTGACTCCTTGTTGTGGGCCCGGCGCCTGCAGGCTGACTTCGGTCTTCAGTTGAACGGTGTTTCCTCTGACACTGGTGCGGGCGGGTGTTAAGGAGCGCAGTTTGGAGGACACATGTCTTGACCTTTGCCTCTCCCGAGCCCGTTGGGGAGTTGCAGTGATGAGACATGATCGTAATTGGATATGACGAAAAATTATGTTTGTTCTAATCAATTCAGATGATACATAACAGCTAAATATAAAGTCATAAAGAGTTCCACAGAAACTCAGCTTACACCATTCTCACACTTCGAACCCATATCAACAGACCGTAAAGTCAAATCCGTTAACTGACATTCAACAAATACTACACTGAAATAGGATGTGGATGGAATTCTTCTCTTCGAATGCCTAGTCACTGACACTCGGAGGAAATAATCGCCCTTGAGCAGGAAGAGCCAGCTTTAACTGGGAGTGTTTATACTTTACTATTCTATGACAGCAATCCTGATTCTGGATTGCTAATCAACTTGTTTGTGAGAAAATGTGACAATGTGTTATAAATAGGGATAGTTTAGGTGTTTTTTGTGTGCATCACAACAGTTAGAAACTACAAGGCAAAATATGCAAGCTCTGTAGCCCTGCTATCAGGATGTGAACAAAAAATGCTTCCGCTGTCTCAATAAACACAATAAACAACAAGGTTTCCTTTGATGGGAGCAATTTTGAGACGCAGACTCTGTCTCTCAAGAAGTGGTAAAACAGTGGTGTGAGGTGAAGTTGTCGTTGTTGTTTTACAGTGGATGCCTCCAGTCCTGTGACGTATGACACTCTCAGGTAGACTTCTCGTGATCACACTGAGGTTGGGGTTATGTGAAAGGGCTGGGGGTTGGAACTGGATCAGCTGGATAGACAGCACCCACATACAGAAAGTGTCTGGACCAAGACAAAGGAGATGATTGTGGACTACAGGGCACGCCCCCATTCTCATCGACGGGGCTGTAGTGGAACAGGTTGAGAGCTTCAAGTTCCACATCACCAACGAACTATCATGGTCCAAACACACCAAGACAGTCATGAAGAGGGCACGACAAAGCCTATTCCCCCTCAGGAGACTGAAAAGATTTGGCATGGGTCCTCAGATCCTCAAAAAAATTATACAGCTGCACCATCGAGAGCATCCTGACTGGTTGCATCACCACCTGGTATGGCAACTGCTTCGCCTCCGACCGCAAGGCACTACAGAGGGTAGTGCGTACGGCCCAGTACATCACTGGGGCCAAGCTTCCTGCCATCCAGGACCTCTATACCAGGCGGTGTCAGAGGAAGGCCATCAACATTGTCAAAGACTCCAGCCACCCTAGTCATAGACTGTTCTCTCTGCTACCGCACGGCAAGCGGTACCGGAGTGCCAAGTCTAGGTCCAAAAGACTTCTCAACAGCTTCTACCCCCAAGCCATAAGACTCCTGAACAGCTAATCATGGCTACCCGGACTATTTGCACTGCCCCCCCACCCCCACCCCATCTTTTTACGCTGCTGCTACTCTGTTAATTATTTATGCAGTCACTTTAACTCTACCCACATGTACATATTACTTCAACTACCTCAACTAGCCGGTGCCCCCGCACATTGACTCTGCACCGGTACCCCCCTGTATATATAGCCTCCCTACTGTTATTTTATTTTACTTCTGCTCTTTTTTTCTCAACACTTTTTTGTTGTTGTTTTATTTTACTTTTTTATTAAAACTAAATGCACTTTTGGTTAAGGGCTGTAAGTAAGCAGTTCACTGTAATGTCTGCACCTGTTGTATTCGGCGCATGTGGCCAATACAATTTGATTTGATTTGGAGGTATGCTTCATTCTGTCACACATAGGACTAATGCCTCCAGGTAATATATGCACTGTTTCATAGGAATTTAACAAGTTCTGTCAAAACCATAATTGCTTTTGTGCAGAAGAATAGACAGATGTCCTGAAGACAAAATCCACTAAATTCCATCCAACAAGAGGCCTTATGTGTATTCTTCATTATTTTACAGTCAACATTAACCCCTCATAGAAGAGCCAGATAACAGCTCCATGAGTAACACAGAGAGGAGCTGTTAAGTTGAGGTTCACAAACTGCCCTCTGTGGTTCATTGGGTTAAAGGAAACAGAACCACAATGGTGGCATGATACGGTAATCACCTACAGTGAGGGAAAAAAGTATTTGATCCCCTGCTGATTTTGTACGTTTGCCCACTGACAAAGAAATGATCAGTCTATAATTTTAATGGTAGGTTTATTTGAACAGTGGAGACAGAACAACAAAACAAAAATCCAGAAAAACGCATGTCAAAAATGTTATAAATTGATTTGCATTTTAATGAGGGAAATAAGTATTTGACTCCCTCTCAATCAGAAAAACATTTCTGGCTCCCAGGTGTCTTTTATACAGGTAACGAGCTGAGATTAGGAGCACACTCTTAAAGGGAGTGTTCCTAATCTCAGCTTGTTACCTGTATAAAAGACACCTGTCCACAGAAGCAATCAATCAGATTCCAAACTGTCCACCATGGCCAAGACCAAAGAGCTCTCCAAGGATGTCAGGGACAAAATTGTAGACCTACACAAGGCTGGAACGGGCTACAAGACCATTGCCAAGCAGCTTGGTGAGAAGGTGACAACAGTTGATGCGATTATTCGCAAATGGAAGAAACACAAAATAACTGTCAATCTCCCTCGGCCTGGGGCTCCATGCAATATCTCACCTCGTGGAGTTGCAAATGATCATGAGAACGGTGAGGAATCAGCCCAGAACTACACGGGAGGATATTGTCAATGATCTCAAGGCAGCTGGGACCATAGTCACCAAGAAAACAATTGGTAACACACTACGCCGTGAAGGACTGAAATCCTGCAGCGCCCGCAAGGTCCCCCTGCTCAAGAAAACACATATACAGGGCCATCTGAAGTTTGCCAATGAACATCTGAATGATTCAGAGGAGAACTGGGTGAAAGTGTTGTGGTCAGATGAGACCAAAATCGAGCTCTTTGGCATCAACTCAACTCGCCGAATTTGGAGGAGGAGGAATGCTGCCTATGACCCCAAGAACACCATCCCCACCGTCAAACATGGAGGTGGAAAACATTATGCTTTGGGGGTGTTTTACTGCTAAGGGGACAGGACAACTTCACCGCATCAAAGGGACGATGGACGGGGCAAAGTACTGTCAAATCTTGGGTGAGAACCTCCTTCCCTCAGCCAGGGCATTGAAAAATGGGTTGTTGATGGGTTTTCCAGCACGACAATGACCCAAAACACACGGCCAAGGCAACAAAGGAGTGGCTCAAGAAGAAGCACATTAAGGTCCTGGAGTGGCCTAGCCAGTCTCCAGACCTTAATCCCATAGAAAATCTGTGGAGGGAGCTGAAGGTTCGAGTTGCCAAACGTCAGCCTTGAAACCTTAATGACTAGGAGAAGATCTGCAAAGAGGAGTGGAACAAAAATCCCTCCTGAGATGTGTGCAAACCTGGTGGCCATCTACAAGAACCGTCTGACCTCTGTGATTGCCAACAAGGGTTTTGCCACCAAGTACTAAGTCATGTTTTGCAGAGGGGTCAAATACTTATTTCCCTCATTAAAATGCAAATCAATTTATAACATTTTTGACATGCGTTTTTCTGGATTTTTGTTGTTGTTATTCTGTCTCTCACTGTTCAAATAAACCTACCATTAAAATTATAGACTGATCATTTCTTTGTCAGTGGGCAAACGTACAAAATCAGCAGGGGATCAAATACTTTTTTCCCTCACTGTATATGTGCCTTCAGAAAGTATTCACACCCCTTGACTTATTCCACATTTTGTTGTGTTACAGCCTGAATTCAAAATGGATAAAAGTATATAATTTACATATGTATTAACACCCCTGAGTCAATACATGTTTGAATCACCATTGCAGTGATTACAGCTGTGTGAGTCTTTCTGGGCTGTGTACAGGTGCAGTGATCGGCTTCAGAGATTGTTGCAGTTCTTTCCAGTCATTAGCAGCAGAGAACTGGAAGGAATGGTGGCCAAAGGAGGGGTGATATACCTGCTGGAGCGCATACCACGGGTGGGTGTTGCTATGGTGACCAATGACTTCAGATAAGGCTGGGATTGATGACCTGGAGCCAGTGGGATTGGCGACGAATATGTAGTGAGGGCCAACCAACGAAAGCGTACAGGTCACAATGGTGGGTAGTATATGGGGCTTTGGTGACAAAACGGATGGCACTGTGATAGACTACATCCAATTTGCTGAGTAGAGTGTTGGAGGCTATTTTGTAAATGACATCGCCGAAGTCAAGGATCGGTAGGATAGTCAGTTTTACGAGGGCATGTTTGGCAGCATGAGTGAAGGAGGCTTTGTTGTGAAATAAGAAGTCGATTCTAGATTTAACATTGGATTGGAGATGCTTAATGTGAGTCTGGAAGGAGAATTTACGGTCTAACCAGACACCTAGGTATTTGTAGTTGTCCACATATTCTAAGTCAGACCCGCCGAGAGTAGTGATTCTAGTTGGGCGGGCTGGTGCATGCAGCGTTCGATTGAAGAGCATGCATTTCGTTTTAATAGCGTTTAAGAGCAGTTGGAGGCTACGGAAGGAGTGTTGTATGGCATTGAAGCTCGTTTGGAGGTTTGTTAACACAGTGTCCAATGAAGGGCCAGATGTATACAAAATGGTGTCGTCTGCGTAGAGGTGGATCTGAGAGTCACCAGCAGCAAGAGCGACATCATTGATAAACACAGAGGACAGAGTCGGCCGAGAATTGAACCCTGTGGCACCCCCATAGAGACTGCCAGAGGTCCAGACAACAGGCCCTCCGATTTGACTCATTGAACTCTATCTGAGAAGTAGTTGTTTGAGAAACCAAGGCTATTTAGTCTGCCAATAAGAATGCGGTGATTGACAGAGTCGAAAGCCTTGGCCAGGTCGATAAAAGACAGTACTGTCTTTTATCGATCGCGGTTATAATATCGTTTAGGACATTGAGCGTGGCTGAGGTGCACCCATGACCAGCTCGGAAACCAGATTGCATAGCGGAGAAGGTACGGTGCGATTCGAAATGGTCGGTGATCTGTTTGTTAACTTGGCTTTCAAATACTTTCGAAAGACAGGGCAGGATGGATATAGGTCTGTAACAGTTTGGATCTAGAGTGTCACCCCCTTTGAAGAGGGGGATGACTGCGGCAGCTTTCCAATCTCTGGGGATCTCAGATGATACGAAAGAGAGGTTGAACAGGCTAGTAACAGGGGTTGCTACAATTTCGGCGGCTAATTTTAGAAAGAAAGGGTCCAGATTGTCTAGCCCAGCTGATTTGTAGGGGTCCATATTTTGGGGGGGGTCATGAGCAAGTTGCAGAGCTGGTGGCCGGGGGAGGGAAGCCAGGTGGACAGCATGGCCAGCCGTAGCAAAATTCTTATTGAATTTCTCGATTATCGTAGATTTATCGGTGGTGACAGTGTTTCCTAGCCTCAGTGCAGTGGGTAGCTGGGAGGAGGTGCTCTTATTCTCCATGGACTTTACAGTGTCCCAAATTTTTTTTTGGAGTTAGTGCTACAGGATGCAAATTTCTGTTTGAAAAAGCTAGCCTTTGCTTTCCTAACTGATTGTGTATATTTGTTCCTGACTTCCCTGAAAAGTTGCATATCGCGGGTGCTGTTCGATGCTAATGCAGTACGCCACAGGATGTTTTTGTGCCTGTCAAGGGCAGTCAAGTCTGGGATGAACCAGGGGCTATATCTGTTCTTAGTTCAGAATTGTTTGAATGGGGCATGCTTATTTAAGATGGAGAGGAAAGCACTTTTAAAGAACAACCAGGCATCCTCTACTGACGGAATGAGGTCAACTACAATTGACTTGAGGATCAGAGCAGGAAGGCTGACTGGCTAGCCCTGAAGGCCCTCTGCCTCTACCTCTGTGTGGTTCATCTCAGCCAAGAGGTTGTATGGGTGTCTGTCTCTCACTGGGTGTGAATCACTATCACTATGACCTCTCGCTCCGCCTGCCCGTTGGCCTGATCACAGGAGCAGGGGTGATGGCATCCAGGGTAACCTCTTCCTCTCCTGTATCTAACGCATCTTTCTGGCTGTGAGTTCGACTGAGGTCACTCGTTCTCTCTCCCAGGGTGTTGGATAGTTTCTCCTCCTCTGTGTCTTGTGTATTTTCTAAATTGTAGAATAATAGTGAAGACATCAAAACTATTAAATAACACATATGGCATCATGTAGTAACCAAAAACGTGTTACACATATCAAAATATGTTTGAGATGTGAGATTCTTCAAAGTAGCCACCCTTTGCCTTGATCACAGCTTTGTACATACAGAATAATACGAAATGTTCTGAGACCAGGTTGCGCTTTCACCTCCCTCGGTAAGAGGGGAATAAGGCAACCTCAGAGTTACATTCAAGGATACTTTATTGACACACACGGATGAAATGGACATGGAAAGGTAGTGGAATGATAGTGGTCCTGTAATGGACAGATAACAGGGCTAATGAATATGCACAATAACTGATAGCACAAGTAGAGCAACAACACTATTAACAAAGGAAGGGCTGTATTAATGGCATAATGCTACCTGCAGAGTATTACACAACACAGTAAACACAGAGAGGCAACTTACAATAGGCAATGGTAGTAACTATAAAGAACAACAAGCAAGAATGATATACATGTTACAAACTCACTTTGTGCACGTACACTATCCCACGGTATCTCTGTGCATTCAAATTGTCATCGATAAAATGCAATTGGGTTCATTGTCCGTAGCTTATGCCTGCCCATACCATAACCCCACTGCCACCATGGGGCATTCAAAACGTTGACGTCAGCAAACAGCTCGCCCATATGCTGCTTTACAAGTGGTCTGAAGTCGTGAGGCCAGTTAGAAGTACTGCCAAATTCTCTAAAGCCGCCTTGGATTATGGTTGAGAAATTAACATAAACTTATCTGGCAACAGCTCTGGTGGACATTCCGGCAGTCAGTAAGCCAATTGCACGCTGCCTCATAACTTGAAACATCTGTGGCATTGTGTTGTGTGACAAAACTGCACATTTTAGAGTGGCCTTTTATTGTCCTCAGCACAAGGTGCACCTGTCTAATTATCATGCTGTTTAATCAGTTTCTTGATATGCCACATTTGTCAGGTGGATGGATTATCTTGGCAAAGGAGAAATGCTCGCTTACAGGGATGTAAACAAATTTGTGCACACAATTTGAGAGAAATAAGCTTTTTGTGCGAACGAAATATTTCACGCTTTTATTTCAGCTCATGAAACATGGGACCAACACTTTACATATTGCGTTAATATTTTTGTTCAGTGTAGTTATTAGGTTGGGAGAATGGGATCCTATCTGGGCTAGCTAAAGCCAACTTCATGGTTAGTAGTATGACAGAGAAAAAAAAACAAGACAAATTTAAACATCACAAATCTGAGGGGGCAGGTGACCCTGTGCCCCCTTTGGGCATGACGTCTCTGCTATCAACCACATCATTCTGTCTCCGTGAATATTCAAAACAGACACATTCATTCAGGTCTGGTACTGTTCCTACCATATAGATCAGGGATGGACAATTCCTGTCCTTGGGGGCCGGAGTGGTGTCACACTTTTTCCGCACACTCTAGGAGCTCAGATGCAATAATTTAATAACCTAATAACCAAAGTTTCGACAGACAAGCTGTCTTCATCAGGGTATCCTGACGTTGGTTATTAAGTTATTAAATTATTGCATCTGAGCTCCTAGAGTGTGCGGCTCTCCTTTTCTTTTTCAAGTGTTCTACTCCGATAGCCAGCACCTCGCCTAAATAGGTGTGCGTTTCTTTCGCCTCCATATTAATCTGGTACTGGTCCTACCATATAGATCAGGGATGGACAATTCCAGTCCTTGGGGGTCGGAGTGGTGTCACACTTTTTCCCCATCCCTAGCAAACACAGCTGATTAAACTTATTGCATTCTAAACTGAAGCCCATGAGTACTTGATTATTAGAGTCAAATGTGTTAGCTGGGGCTGGGGAACAAGTGTAACACCAATCAGGTCCCGAGGACTGGAGTTGCCCATCCCTGATATAGATGCTCTGTTTGCACACATCGAGGGATGTGGTGACAGTGGAGACAAGGGAACACACATAAACAGCTTTGTCCTTTTAGAAGGTCGTCATAATCCTTACATAAATATGATGTGTATGCAAGAAATGCAGAGCCACTTCCAAAAACATATTGACAGAGTCTAGTATCTAGTAATCTAATCAATTCGTTTTCAACCCCTTTGTTATGGCAAGCCTAAATAATCTCAGGAGTAAAAATGTGCTTAACAAGTCACATAATCAGTTAGATGGACTCACTATGTGTGCAATAATAGTGATTTTCAAACGACTACATAATCTCTGTACCCCACACATACAATTATCTATAAGGTCCCTCAGTCCAGCAGTGAATTTGAAACATAGATTCAACCACAAAGACCAGGGAGGTTTTCCAATGCCTCGCAAAGTAGGGCACCTTTTGGTAGATGGGTACAATTAAAGCAGACATTGAATATTCCTTTGAGCATGGTGAAGGTATTAATTACGCTTTGGATGGTGTATTAATACACCCAGTCACTACAAAAATACAGGCGTCCTTCCTAACTCAGCTGCCGGAGAGGAAGGAAAACTATCAGGGATTTCACCATGAGGCCAATGGTGGCTTTAAAACAGTTAGAAAGTTTAATGGCTTTGATAGGAGAAAACTGAGGATGAATCATCAACATTGTAGTTACTCCACAATACTAACCTAATTGACAGAGTATGCACTCACTAACTGTAAGTCGCTCTGGATAAGAGCGTCTGCTAAATGACTAAAATGTAAATGTAAAAGAAGGAAACCTGTACATGCATTGTGTTTGCAATAAGGCACTAAAGTAAAACTGCAAATAATGTGGCAAAGAAATTAACTTTATGTCCTGAATACAAAGTGTAATGTTTGGGGCAAATCCAACACAACACATCACTGAGTACCACTCTTCATATTTCCAAGCATGGTGGTGGCTGCATCATGTTATGGGTATGCATGTCATTGGCAAGGACTAGAGACTTTTTTAGGATAAAAAGAAACGGAATAGAGCTAAGTACAGTCAGAATCCTAGAGGAAAACCTGGTTTAGTCTGCTTTCCAACAGACACTGGGAGACAAATTCCCTCTTCAGCAGGACAATAACCTAAAACACAAGGCCAAATATTCACTGGAGTTGCTTACCAAGATGACATTGAATGTTCCTGAGTGGCTTAGTTACAGTTTTGACTTAATTCGGCTTGAAAACTTATGGCAAAAAAAAAAAAAATGGCTGTCTATATAATGTATATTGCATATATTTTACAATCCAGTTGTGCAAAGCTCTTGGAGACTTACCCAGAAAGACACAGCTTTAATCGACTCAGGGGTGTGAATACTTATGTAAATGAGATATTTCTGTATTTCATTTCCAATACATTTGCAAAAATTTAAAAAACGTGTTTTCACTTTGTCATTATGGGGTATTGTATGTAGCTGCGTGAGAGAAAATATTATAATTGAATCCATTTTGAATTCAGGCTGTAAGAAAACAACATGTGGAATAAGTTAAGGGGTATGAATACTTTCTGAATGCACTGTATATCTGCAAGAAAATGATAAATATGTGAATGTTTGAAAGGGGGTCATATAAACATTGCCTTATTTATATTTTTACAGACAATATTAAGTGAATTCTGTCTGAAATAGTCATGCTATAATGGGCATAGTTTCTCAGACCAAATTTCCATTCTGGCTGAAACAAAGCAATCTGATCATGCTCCAGTCAAATACAGCTATAGGGAATGCCTATACATTGTCCAATCTCCTTCCACACATTGATTTCATTCTTCGCATCTTTATTCAGAAACAAACAAACTTGAAATTAAGTGCTGTTTCAGTGTCTTGTTGCAGGTTGTGCAATGTTCAAAAGTGTGTGTGATATTAGCATTAACTTGTGTGTGTGGTGTCAAGTGTGGATGGTCCTATGTATGCAAATAGCCGAGATTGGATATTTCAGCACCATGGACAGCAGCGACATTGGGATAGCGAGATCTGTAATTCAGCAACACATGACACTGGATAGCGGCTGTCTCAGGTGAACTTGGCATTGGGAAAATCCCATCTAATAGGAAACGAGGCATAGGAGGCAAAAAGACTGAAGGAGAAGACTCCCACAGGAACTCTATGCTTAACTGTTCTGCCACATTCATTTCAAATGTTACATTTTTCGATTTGTAAATAAAAGGGAACACATCTGCAAATAATGTAAATTGACTTTTCTAACTACACTGTACAGCTTTAGTGTGTCTGTGTGTCATAGGTACAACTGCAAGCAATTCGCTTCTCAAATCCTTCTCAAATGTCTGTTTAATGTGAGAAACTAAATTAAAACTAAATTAAAAACAACCGTTGACTAATACAATGCGTACTGTCACAAATTATTACTATTCCCAACAAGACAACGAAGTGATGGTCTTTACCCACCATGGAGACTTATAAAGGCTACTTCCCCCCCCACCAAAAGTTCCCACGCAGAGCGATGTTGTTTACTACATCATTATGCATATGTAGCGTGGTTCGTTCTGCGTTGTGTACTTTTAATTAGGACACTGCCACAACTGGAATTCTGATGGTTGGATAATTTTTATTCGACCTGCACACGAAGAGACAAAAAAAAAAGATGTTAGCCCTTGGTGCAGCCACAGCTCTCGGGCACCTTGCTAGTTGAAGGTCAGGCAAAAGAGAACAGGTGCTGCATGCACACATTCAGTGCCTAACAACACACTATACAATACAAGTAAAATGATATACAACATAATTCTGACAAAATAAAAGACATACCTGTACACGAAGAGACAACACACAATAGGTTAGCCCTTGGTGCAGCCACAGCTCTCGGGCACCTGCGTGAGCACATAGAAACTCACTCAAACACTGACCCAAATACTCCGAGTTACAATAGGTACCCAAATTAGCGAGCTTGGTGAAAGTTGTTAACATAAATCTTTATATTGTCCACATTGTAACAAAACCTATAGTTGCGTAACAGCACTTTGTGTAACTTTACCACAGTTTTATATTGACAAATTACGGCGCCAAGGACAACATACCTTGCTAGTTGAAGGTCAGGCAAAAGAGAACAATAAGAGGGTACATAAATACAGATAACCCGCGATGGACCAAAAAACAAAATATACACAAAACTTTTACAATTAGGTGTATTTACAATATAGATATATAAAAATGTTTGTACACCAAAAAATAACATTAGCTATGCAGCTGTAATTAAATAAAAACCACATTGAATTATTATTATTATTATTATTATTATTATTATTATTAACTTATTAACATCCCCTCTTGACCTGGCCTACTTGAACTGTCCTTGTGTGCAACTTGGTGCATAATCTAGGGGAACAACATCACACTACTACATTCACCCCTACTGTTTTACACTAGATTATAAACACAAAACAAAACACATTACCTCGAAGGTAACAAAGCAAAGAAAGAAAAAAAAACATTTCACACCCACAGGGCGACAGAGTAACCCAGTGTAGTCCCTTAATTCTAGACCCACAAATGGTCGATCAGCTGGAAAGCTATCCCGTGAAGGATTAGGAAAAATAAGAGGTAGCTAATCCCTTATTCAACCCTATACAAAAAATGCCAAATACATTTTATGCTGATGAACTACACACAAAGTTACATGAATTGTCAAAAATATTAGACAAACCCACAAATCACTCTAAGACCCACTTAGATTACCACATACACACAACAAAGAAAAGGTAGGCAATATCCTACCGTCACTGAGAAACCAAGAATTGTTTCATTTCCTGTGTAGACATAGTTTGGATTAGCCTATTCACTGGCTTAATAAATCTACCTAGTCTAGTCCGAACACCCCCTCACCCAAAAATCTAGCAGGAATGTCACGGACAGCACCAACCGTGCTCAAAGGTCTAACCTCAGGTTGGGGAGTACTACAGATCGGCATATCCGGAGCCAGCACACTTTCAATTTCCGACTCAACACTAGTAGTGTCAGACGACTGATCAGAATCCTGGTAGATTGTCACAGACCAGACTGACAAAGCATCTTCAACCAAGTTAACAACATCAGGCACAGCACCATCCCAGCTGAGTGGAGTTTCACTATCAGAATTCTTGTAGGCTTTGGGGATCTCAGCCCCGAAACCTGAAGGATCTGGAGAAGGTCTGTATGGAGGAGCGGGCCAAAATCCCTGCTGCAGTGTGTGCAAACCTGGTCAAGACCTACAGGAAACGTATGATCTCTGTAATTGCAAACAAAGGTTTCTGTACCAAATAATAAGTTCTGCTTTTCTGATGTATCAAATACTTATGTCATGCAATAAAATGCAAATTAATTACTTAAAAATCATACAATGTGATTTTCTGGATTTTTGTTTTACATTCCGTCTCTCACAGTTGAAGTGTACGTATGATAAAAATTACAGACCTCTACATGCTTTGTAAGTAGGAAAACCTGCAAAATCGGCAGTGTATCAAATACTTGTTCTCCCCACTGTATGTACTGGATATCATTTTTATTTTACATTTTTAGTCATTTAGCAGACGCTCTTATCCAGAGCGACTTACAGTTAGTGAGTGCATACATCATTTTTATTTTTCATACTGGCCCCCCGTGGGAATCGAACCCACAACCCTGGCATTGCAAACGCCATGCTCAACCACTGAGCAACATCCCTGCCGGCCATTCCCTCCCCTACCCTGGACAACACTGGGCCAATTGTGCGGCGCCCCATGGGTCTCCCCGTCGCGGCCGGCTACGACAGAGCCTGGATTCAAACCAGGATCTCTAGTGGCACAGCTAGCACTGCGATGTAGTGCCTTAGACCACTGCGCCACTCACAGACTGAGTATTGCTGAGTATTGCTGACCAGAGCCTTCTCTAACAAAGTCAAAACGTTCTTTAATGTCCCACCCTCAGATACAGATGGTGCCTGGTCTGGTTCACGGCCACATTGAGAAAAAGATGACACATTAGGTCTTTTCACAGGACCCACTCCCTCCTGAGGGCAGTCAAAAACAGCAGCAACCTGCTGTGAAAGTTGTGTTCTACATGCTTTACGTTCCCTTAACAGTTCATCCAACCGATCCTGTACCTCACTGGCTGTCCAGTCACGAATGGGTTTGCTCTTGAACACTTGGGCCAACTCTTTATCAGGACAGTTGCGTACAAACATGACTGCCAACTCTGAGCACTGATTGGGTAAGGTCCTGCCCTCACTCACAAGGTACTGTTCGGCTGCCTCTGCAGCTTTGTTAAGCCTAATCCAGAAATCTATTGGACCCTCATTAGCATATGGTTTGATTGAATAGAAATCAGCTAATGGCATACCTGAGCAGACAGTATCCCCAAAGTGTTGCTTGAAAACCCTGAACACCGCCTTAACATCTGTGACAACAAGGTTGTTACGCTTCCAGACTTTGGTCACATCCCGTGCCCTCCCCATGAGCCTAGACATCACCTCCCCAACATTCCCAGACCCAGTGTAACCCCTCTTCTCTAGGTAGACTTCCATTAACTCCTCCCACTCCAGGACAGAGTACTTATCTGAGCCATCACCCCTAAAAAGAGGTGGAGCACTAACATCTGACTTCACAACCAGATTCAGCTTGGACGCATCAATAAAGGTTGACCCACACTGCTCAGGCAGGGGAAACTGCTGGGGTTGGTTGAGGGGGACGGGCAGGAGAAAGACTTGAAACCCCAGGCTGCAGTAAACTCGCTCTGATAGATTCTCCTATCTCTGAACCATTCTGCTTAATAAGGTCACTAAGCTGACTCGGAGGCGTCCCATTATCACCGAGTACTGTGGATGATGGTACATCAAAAAGACAGAGGTGGGATACCTGGTCAGGTGGAACAAACAGCCTACCCCTCCCAGTGCTTGCAAACTCAGGACTAGCAAACGCTCTACTCCCAGGAGCTGACTGTACAATTGGTGTAAATGGAAGGACACCCCTCCCTCTACCCCAGTCCTTCTCAAATAGTGGGGCGCGCCCCCCTGGGGGGGCTCGGAGCGATGCCAGGGGGGGCGCGTGTGACCCCGGGGAACATGCTTTTTTTAGCCGCAGGGAGTAGTTTTTTTTTTTGCACCGAACAAGAGCACAGAGCAGGAGATATGAAGTGCAGATAACAAACCCTTAAGAGACACCATGGAAACATATCTAACAGGGATGAAAAGAAAGGCGGAGAGAGACGGAGATAATGAGACAAAGTCTCCCGAAAGCGAAGACGAGGAAATATGACGAAGCGTATGTAGCGCTTGGCTTCACTGTGACTACGGTGGGAGACGAGGAAAGACCGGTATGTTCACTGTGTCTAAAAATGTTGGCAGCGGACAGCATGAAGCCAAATAAATTAAGGCGTCACTTAAAGACATTACACCCCAATCACGCTGATAAGCCGCTTGAGTTTTTTCAGCGAAAAACGTGCCGAATATTGCCAACAATCGTCCCGCTTTGTGAATGCTACTTCAGTAAACCAGCGAGCACTGTTAGCATCATATAAGGTGGCGTACCAAATTGCTCAGTGCAGAAAACCCCACTCCATAGCAGAGGAGCTGATACTGCCTGCAGCATTAGACATGGTCTCTGTCATGCTGGATGACGCAAGTGCTGCAAAAATAAAAACTATCCCTCTGTCCAATGACACCGTCGCCAATGACACTGAGAGTTGCAGTATCATGCTTCAAACCCCGCTTCGAAAAGCTGTGCACTGCAAAACGTGCTCATTGTAGCCATTAATCCTGACTTCCTCATTTTTATAAAAATAAAAAATAAAAAAATCTGCACAAATTGTTTTATTCATTTTTGTTTTATAGGTCAAAGTGTTTTCATATATTGTGCTCCTGAGTTAATGTTGCTGATCAATTTGAATGTATTATTATTTATTGATTATATTTAATTTTATTTTTCAGTATCAAATGGTCAAAAAAAAATTACAGTTTAAATAAGGGTTGCATTTTTTTAAAAATTTCAGGCAAATTGATGCACTTTAAGTATTTTCTGTTACAATGTTAATAAAGTTATTCTTTGTTGTAAGTTGATCTATATTTCTTTATTTTTTATTTTCTTAATGTTAATAAGGATACAATGTTATGCAGAGGTGTACATGTAACAATTTTATAGACAAATTATACTATTTACAGTCGCGGCGGAGAGTTGGGGGGCGCGAAATGTTTACTTCTTCCTAGGGGGGGCGTAACAGAAAATAATTGAGAAGCACTGCTCTACCCACACTAAAATCCCCAGCATAAACACGTCTTATGGATTTGAGAATCTTCCATGGCTCAACAGAGCACTAAAATACAATGTAATTTAGTGCATTCAAATACCCAAAAAAATTAATG